>JANZLP010000011.1:1017484-1029677 GCA_026930925.1 Chelictinia riocourii
TCAAAATCTTCAAATGTCATGTTGCACAGTTGCTTTCTGGGGAAGAAAAGAAATGGAAGAGTCAAAGCAGAAATGTTCAGAGTAAAGCGAGTGAGCTGGCGCGAGTCAAAGAATTACAGTGAACGTAAATAGACTAGAGATGAAGAGGGAAGTTGGTAGTACACATTATGCTGATGGCACATTTATCTACCGCACTACAGGGGTGACTGAACAGGCAACAGGCAGGGGAAGCACCCATTGACTGGACTGGGCTGGAGAAAGGTGGAGGGCTTGACCAAAATGGTTGCACAAAGCATTCCTAGTAAAATCTAATGCAGTAGTAACTGTCGTTACCATATTTATTAGAGTTAGTGCAGTTTACTACTCAGGTATCATATTCAGAGGTAAAAAAGGGGCAGCTCTTGCTATGTGGATGACATTGATGGGATTTTCAGGCTTGCCATTTTCCTGTGGCCAGAGAGGTAAATAACTCACAGATGTAGTTCGATTTCAGCCATGGGATGGCAAAGGGAGAAGTCATAGCTCCACAGATATTCAGTTGCTCCACTGGCAGCCTCAGTCTTTCCTTTCTTCTCAGGATGGAATTTATTATCATAGCTCTGAGCTCTGACTTCATTCTTAGTGGCTGAATTTGTGTCCAACTGTCTCTTTGCTGGCTACTTAGACTAGGTAGGGGGTATTGCCCTAGAGGATCATGCTGTTTGAGGACAATAAACAGCTCTAAAAATTCATTATTTTTCTTTAACCCCCACCTCCTCATTATCATTTTGCAGTGGTAAATACAAAGTGCAGATAAGCAGTGAAAACAGAAGATGTGAAGTACCCATGACAAAACACAGAAGCATTAAAGTGACGCTTCCTGCCCTCTCTACTTGGAGCTGAAGTTAGCTGACATGCTAGAAATCATAAAACTGAAAAGCAAAAGTATTTTCAGCAAAAAAGTGATTTGATCCTTTTTTAAGATTATTCATAGCCTACATTGCACTGGAGAACCTAAGTCCCCAGGAGTTGCTGGGATACATGCTGTGTGGGTTTTGAGATGGATACCAACCTCATACTATCAGCTGAGCTGCATTAAGAGCTGTCTGATGCCCTGTGGTCTAACAGCATGACTTCTCAGGGTATGTAATGCGGATCAACGCACCCCTAAATTTGGCGGGCATGAGCTTCCTGGTGCAAAGCTCACTCACACCCTTCAGCATTATCAAGGCAAAACTCAAGAATCTTTTCTTCCCTATGACTCTTTTAAGAGAAAGATGTGTCTGTCCTTGGAGGAAATGCTGGGGTGAAAATGTCTGAGTATTATTCAGTATTTTTCCTGAAATTTTCCAGTGCTGCTCTTATTCAGGATTAAGTTCTACTTTATTTTGTTATACCAACAAACAAACAACAAATCCAACCCCAAAGCATTTAGTCTAAATCCACTGGAGTTTTATTGCACTACTGCTTAAGTGGGAACAGACCTCAAATGCTACTTCTCCCGAAACCCCAACAGTGATGCTAACAGAAGGTGAAGAAGCTGACTTGGCTTATGACATAGAATGTAAAGTATCCGATTGCTGTTGGTTAAATTTATTACATAAATAAAATTGCTTTCAGGGTTAAAGATACCATATTGACTCAGAGGTCAGAGACTATATGACACTTGACAGGGTGTAATTTTTTTTTCTTGCTGTCAAGTGACCAAACATAATTTATCATCCAATTAGAGAAAGAGAGCCAACAACTGGCAAACTTTGCAAAGTCTAGTAAACTTAAAATTAGATCTCTAAGCTGTTTTTTGGCTTCTTAAGCACAGGCAACCACATATGTGAATTACATTGTTTGTCTTTGGGGTAGGGTTTTTAATAGCATATAAACCCTTTTAGGCTTGCATTCCCACAACTGAAAGTCTTCAATGTGAAGGAAAAAAGGACAAATATAAAATTCATGGTTTTATTCAAATTGTGTATACCTTCTTATGTTATCAAAGCTCACTTTTTCAGTTTTCCTATCAAGTCCTTCCTATAGTAAGCTGCTGTTTTTTATGGTAATGGTACCTTGTGTATGATGTTGTGCCCCAAAACTTGCTTTTAGATACATAGAGTATGTTTAGGGTAGTGGGGAAGAGTGCTGTGAGACTGAAACATTTACCCTACTCTTCTATAGAAAATGTTCTTAAATCAGAATTGTGTGTTCATAATTTGATGTAAACGTGAGTCAGAACCATCTAGTTCTATCCCATGGATACGACTGCTGTATTCAAGGTACTGCTCAAAGGTAGATGGATGAAGTGACAGTGACATGCCTGAAGCAGCCCCTCTTTCTGACCGAGGCGAGCTCACGATCTAGGTGTTTCTGTTTTCCTCAGTACATGGAGTGGAAGCACTTTAAACAGGATCACTCAAAAATGTTAGAAGTTCTTCAGTGTGTCTTTTACCTTCCCAGTGTCTAATGTAATTCTGAATTGCAATCAGGCTTGAGTTTTCTTGTCTTCCTACATTGTATAGCTTTGAGACTTCTGGTGTAAGAAGTTTCCTTCCAGGCCCTTACATTGTCCGGAATGTAATTACACTGTTAAAACCAGCTGGCTGGCATACCAACCATAGTTTCTTTAACTCAGCTTCAATCTTGAGAGAAGTGCACATCTGAACAAGAACTGAGGCAGGCTAGGAAGAGTTCAGTGTAACCTTGTTAAAATATAATAAGCAACAACAAAACACATGAGGGAGGAGAAGATCAAGGGGAATGGAAGGTTATCTCCATTTCCCTTAAAAACATTTGCTTGTGTCCAGTCTAGTTTAATGAACTTTTCCATCTGGTGCAGCAATACCAAATGTGTCTGTGTCGGTATTGCCATGTTCACACTGCTGTAGCTTGGTGTACTTTAGATTGCTATTTTCTGTTCTTCTCAAACGGAAAGAGGAGACCTTTACCTTTGTTTGAATTTTTACCTCCCTATACCTGCTGTGGGTCAAAACCAACATCAAAAAAGAATAATAGATACTTGTGGCACAGTTCAAGCAAAAAACGGTGTGGAAAAAGTATTGCAGTGTTTTGCTCTGTGCAATAGGCCATGATTGTACCCTTCCAACAGCCTGGCCATATACTGCTGACATTGCTGAGCCAAGCGGCTTCTCATTGCAAACTCCAGCCTTGAGCAGACACCTCCCAAATTGGAAACAAAAGGAATCCCACCTAGATGCTCAGATCCCCAACTGAGGTAGCAGGTGCTCTGTGAAAAGAAGGATTAAACATAACTTGCATTTGCGGGAGTCTGCATGTGCATCTAGGCAGTTAAAAGACTGTTTGAGATGCTGTTAGGTTTTATTTTAGTTTCCTTTCTGGTCATGAATTCTTGTGCAGGAACACCTAATGAATGAAAATATGAATGATTATAATTGCAATTCTGATGATGTCTACAGACATGAAATTAATTTGTAGGTCCAGCTGTATGTTTACCCCTTATAATTTTATTTCATTCCTCTGGTAGCATTACCTGCATTTTACAGACTTTGGAAAATTAAGTACAGAAAGACTAAGGTGTTATTTTCCATCAAGTATGTAGGAACCTAACTACCATTGAAGTCAGTGGGAGGTTGCAGTCTGTCTAAAATCCCTTGTAAATCCATTCCAGAGTAAATTGTCCTGGCTCATCTAGGGAATTGAGTGTTGCCTTTTGACTGGCAGAATGCCAGAGCACTGTCCTTTTCAAGGTTCACTTACTTTTCAAAGAACTCCTTGAAAACATACTTCAGTGTAGAGTGTGTCTGTCAACATGTTCTAACGTGCCATCTATTTTATGGGAATTTCAAGTTTTAACAACTACCAAAAAATAATAAGAATAAAAATCCTCCTCTTTAGAATTCTTTAATGAATGAAATTAAGATGAATATGGACAGAACATAAAGAAATAGACTGGACATGCAGAAAGGGAACATATGTTTGGTATTTGGGAAAGAATGGTTTGCTCTTCTCAAATGACAGAATCAGCTTCCTGACTTCTCCCTACTCTGGCCTCAGAGAGCCCGCCTGGAGTCAGGTAACCTGTACTGTCATCTCAGTGTTTTGTTTTACGTATTTTCAGTGTTTTGTGAACAGCTAGCTACTCAGTGATGTGGTGTTTCTGGAGTAGCAGAGGAAGATTCGTATAAACCCATACTTATACAGATAGTTGCTTAAAGGCTCTCTTAATTCTAATGCTCCATAGCAATACCACTGTTATGCATTGAGGCATTCCAAACTGGCAGGCTGCACTTCTGTCATTTTCTCAAATCAAATTCTGCCCCAGAGCATTACCCTCCAGAACAAGTATTAAAAATAAACTTTGAAAAAAGAGCAAGAAGTTATCCTGTTGTTCTGGATTGTCCAGTTTCTCTTTTCCCCACACCTTTTCAACATCCTCTCCTGAACTGCACAATGATTAAATAAGCTGAACTTGTGCTCCCCTAAAGCATGCCTTTGAAAATAGACTCCAAAACCACCCAGTAATATTGTCTCTGTGTTCTTACTCAGTGACAAATCTCCTAGATGATGTAGCAATGTGAATAATAGGTTGTCTTCATTGCTAGGATAAATTTCCTTATTAATGATGGATGGATTTGATGTTGTACCCAATTATATTATAACTGACAGGTTGCAGCTGCTATTGTTTATACTCTTGAGCTGTTACCACAATTGAGGACAGCCTATGTTGAATCTGACAAAGCTTTTGTACAGCTGTCCAAAATATTTCTTGAAAGGGAACAAACTTCATTTCTTTAAAAAAAAATAAAAAATTAGGAAGTGTCAGTCTCTGAACTTATCTTGTGTGTGTTGTAAATACTGCTGTTTATGAACCAAGTCATCTGCACTTCAGCGATATACTAAAACCCATCAATTTTGGCGAAGTCATTTGGCTGAAATTTGGATATCTGAGCTGTGAAATTTAGTTTCAAGTCTGAAATCAGCCACAGACTCTGCATGTGAAATGAAGTAAATGTCTTAATTTCTTAGTGCTGTCAACTTAGGTGTCAGAGACACATACTTTCCTTTCTTCTACTTTTTTCCTAGCCTAGATTGAAAGTTTTGGGAAGCTGATGCTGGTTTATTCTGATGTGCTGAATGCAAATGCGTTAGAAGGTGCAGAAATGTTGTTTGTCTTGGTCCTTGACTTCAGAAGCTCTGTCTGTAGTTAACAAGAAATCCAAAGTGTGACCGTGATTGTAAAATATCAGTGAGACATTCTCTTTTTTTTGGTAGCGGTATGAATAGTTCCACATGAACTATTAATTGTGTCTGTTAGAAAAGCAGAGCAATATGCTACCTCCTAAACACTTGTTCAAAGACTTTTCTCCCTGCCTGTCCCTTCTCCAGCCTTTAGCTTTTCTCTTAGTGTGTATCAGTACTTGGCAAAGCATTGGGCTACTTGTGTGGAGAGATACACCAGCTGCTGCTTTATGGCAGTCCTTAAGGTGGTCAGAAAATACTTTCGCATTACCCTGTGATGCTTTAATAAAGACCCTGGGAATTCAGGAACAAGCATGGGCAAATCAAATGTGTTCTGCACCGAGAAGGGAAACCAGTAGGTATGGGTTGTGGACAGTATCGTGGTAATTACATTGTAACTCTCTTAAATGTCCTAGGCTAAGAAATTGTGCATTTGTGTTTTTCCCTGTGGTTTGCAACCTCTTCTACTCACAAACTCTCAGTCAAGACTGTCTGCAAAAGCCTGTTTTTAAGGGATAAAGGAAATATCATACGGACTGGGACAACAGCAGGTAGAGTTCATGGGTACATGTGCAGTGGGGAAATAGTATATTACAAGGGAATGGATATTGTAATGAACAATTGTCCCAGACTATAAGTATGTAAAAGGAGAAGACAGCAATTCCTATACTGTGTCATTATTATTTTTGTAAGCTTTTAAGTAAACAGAAATGTACAAAATCAACAGTATCACTGGACTTCTTAAATGCAAAAGTGACTCTGGTCACTCCCATAATCCGCACTCATAAAATAATACATTCTCTCTGAATTTTGCTGACAAAATTTACGTCCCCAAAGAGAATTCAAGGAAGGAAACACAGCAGTGTTAGTACCATGTCTCTTTAGAAAGTCTGGACGAAACAAGATGCTTGTCTTGTAAAAAATGAACAAATAAACAAAAAAACCATGAAACCCACGATGTTTTACAGTAGCAGCTCTCAGCACTACAAAATGAACTCTTTTAGCAGAATGTTTAAAGCAAGTTTGGGGATTTGATAGCAGCAATTTCATTCTCTTAGGTTCTTTAGGGTTTGCATGTAATGATAAAATCAGGAGGCAGAAAGAAATATGAATGAATTAATGGATTTGACAAATGCCTGCAGTCTCAATTCCATTTGTGATTGATTATTACTAAAGGGAAAAGTACCTTTGTCCCATCCATTCCTACCTCTCTCGGGAAAAGTGTTTAAGATACGTATGAAAATGAAAACCAAAAAGTCGTTCTTCAGGCTTCAGTTCTGGTGGTGGTTGAACCCTTTGAAATGAGAGGCTGCCTCTGCCATGAAGTGTTAGCTTTTGAGAGCAAGCGAGCACCAAGTGACAGCTTTAATTTTTAATTTCTTTGCCTTTGTAGGTTTAAGACAAGAGTCCAACCAGCTGTCTGTGTTAATGAAGCACTAAGTGCATTATATAATTATAAGGTTCTGAATATAATTGCTGTGTATGCTGCATAATTTAAGTTCTAACTATACTTGTATCTCTCATTTACCAAGCCGGTGAAGGGTATAATAGTATTGAAAACAAAAACAGCTTAGTGCTTCTACAGTGTAGTCATGGGGGGGGTTGCACTTAATGAGTTTGTGATTCTTAAAGAGATCCTGGTTGATAAAATCACAGTAGCTAAAGATTAAGGTTATCTCTAAGATAAGTCTTTTCCTTCAGTTACTAAATGGGCAGTTATTTCACTGAAAGATTCGCTGTGATTTGATTTCCAGATGTTAATGGATGCTTAATGGTCCTTCTTCTTTTTTCTGCTGGATTAGTTTGGTTTGTAGGTAACTTTTTATTGATTTATTTTTCATTTATCAGATGTTCCTATTGCTAGCCGCCAGGCACATTCAGAATAAAAATATCTTAGAGTTTAATTGTGAATTACTTTCATTAAAGCAGTCTAGTGATAACTATATTAGGTCTGGTATTTCTGACAGCTCTGATGTCACTTTTAAATATATCTGCTACAACAAAGGAAATCATTAAGATCAAAGCACTGAAGTAATCAATTTGCATCACGTACTGGGAGAATTAGACAACAGCAGTCACCAGCATTACTTTGCCAAACCACACCCCAATTAGCACCACGCAAAGACCCTTCCCACCAGATTTTCACCCAAATACGCCGATATTGAAGGCAAAGAACTCTCTGGACAAATTACCCCTAAATGTACCCTCAGAGAAGCTTCTAAAAGCTTCTAAAAGGGGCCAGCTCAGCGGGTAGGGCCACCCCCACCTCAAGGCCAACCGTCACCTCTACCAGCGCTCCGTGACCCCCCGCCTCCCAAACCGGCGCGGGAATCCCTGCGGCCGGCAGGCTCCCCCGGGAGCTGCAGCGGATAACGGTCCACGGCTGCCGTTGCGGGTTCGGACCAAAAATTTGCAAAATTTGCAAAAACGCAACTGCACGCTTTCGGTCTGAACACCAGCCGAGGAGAGAAAAAGCCAGGGGGGCTTCAGGCTTTTTGAGAAGGGATTGCGTGCGCATCCATGGATACCGCTTTTCCTGTTTTCTCCCGGCCCAGCGCTCCCAGCTGAGACTTGAAAATCTGCGTCAGCCGAAAAAAATCACAGCCTCCAAACCCCACCGAGCTCAGAACCTGGACCCCCCAGAAGACCTGGACGCACACTGTAAAATTGTAGCTTTTCTTTCTACAAAAAACGGTTGCCCTATAAAATACGGCTTTGAGTTCCATAAATACTATACTTTTAAGGCCGTAAATGTACTGCCATTTATTTGCTTGTTGGTTGGGGTTGTTGTTTTTTGGTTTTTTTTTCAATTTTCTTCCTAGAGTTTACAAAAAGAAGAGCAAATTAATAACTGGGACTGATGAAAGAGTCTCCTGGGAGTCTCATTTATGTGCAAGTTCTCATGTCTGCACTCCACTACAGGAATACAGGTCTGCGTCGCTGTATCAAATCCATGTCTAATACGTTTATGTACATCACACCATAGGGCTACGGAACCAAGGTGGGTCTTGGCACGAAATGGAGGAGCAACACAGGGATCAATGCCGGGGTGTAAATTCCTATGCGTGTTTCCAAACTAAATAGCTTGTTTCGGCTCATTTTGACTCACCCAGTAAACTTTTTCTGAAACGCCTTTGGAAAGGAAGCAGAACTTCAGCTTGAGATGTGCTTTCTAAAAAAAAATATAAGAGGACATCAAAATAGCAGCCTGTAGTTTTTTCCATGTGAGGACGAAGCCCAGAGTATCTTTGCTCACAGGGAAAGCTTCCACAAAGGATGTCGCTTACATAAAATTGAGGAACGGAGACAGCGTCGGAGAGGCAGGAAGGTGACGGACACGATCAGGTTGTCCGTGGGACCTGCACCTCCCTGCAGGGGGGGAAATCCCTTTCTGGGATTACTCCCGTGTACTGCTGAGCGTGGGAATAATAGCAGAAGGTGGCTGAAGTTAACGGAGTTCCCAGCTAAGGAGACTCCATGGCAGCAGCGCTGGGAAAACGCGCCTGTAACTTCCTCACCTCTTCGACCACGGTTGCTTCAGGTGTGAAAAGCAGCGGCGAGCTCCGTCCATCTCAGCAGCGCTGGAAATTCCTTCCGAAGGCTCCCGCTCCCGGCTCGAGAGCCCTGCAACCGCAGGATCTGGGTGCCAACCCCACATAATCTCCGCTCCCGCTGCCCTGTTCAAAAAGGGGGACGACAGGTTAATTTTACAGTTCTTGTTTTTCCTTGGTTTTCCCAGGGGCTGGGGGTTTGGCGGCGGCAGGGCTGGTGCGCCTGGAAAAACGTCTGTGCCAGAAAATCCTCCCGGACTTGGAGCCGCCGCAGGGCTGCCTTACCTTGGAAGTTAATACGGCTCTAAGCAGTGCGCAGCATTCGAGGACGCGTTGAGAAGAGTTGTTCCTCCCCAGTGCAAATTCTCACTCTCCAAAAACAGGTCTGGGGAGGGCAGAGAAACTCCCCGCCACGCCAGCACTCTGTCCGGACTTTGAGAAAAAATTAAAATTATTGACGCAGATTGTCCTCTGTCTTCCCTCCTGTGTGATCTTCTCTGTCTTTATAAAATAACTTGCCAACGTTTTTTTTTTTCCAAATTACAAAACAGGTTTTAAAAGCAGCAGCAAAGGCATTTGGGAAATCAGATCCTGAGGCAGCGCCCAGCTATACAGCTCCGTTATAATAAAAAAGTCTGTTTCTGTGTGTTCAGAAAGACTCTTCAAGGGGACCTGTAAGGGACCTACATCCATCTCAGAATTAGGATGGAGTAGGCGACGCTGATGCCCTTCAAATAAGCCTCATTGTTCTTCTCCTCCCACATTTCCCATCCTTTGTCACCTTTCACAACCGTACGTATGTAGACAAAAAAAAAAATGCTTTAACCATCTCATACTTTTGCGGAGAATTTCAAGGTCATCTCAATTTTCTACTGAAATAAATCCCATCTCTAAGAAAGGCCAGGAATATGGTGTCAGTATTGTCCCGTGACACCATGGAAATTTAGGAAAGCTCAGTTGTACCTGGGGATCTCACCCTACTATTTTTGCAAGGGTTTGGGATCTGCCACTAGCATCGCTAGCTTATTGGCGTCTCAAGGTACTAGCTTGTGTGCTTTCAGCATCTTTTCACAGTCTAATTTTTTAATAATTTCATTATGCCAGTGGATCAAAATTATTTTTAAGATTTAGCCTTGGTTTTTATTGTCTTCTCAAAATCACTTGCCAGCAATGATTATACAATGGATTTGTGAATTTTTTCAAAGTTTAATGTCAGTGTCAAATGCCAATTTTGTAGCTTTCAGAATGATTTCCCAGGACTTTTCCCACCATCTATTATCTGATAATTTATTTAAATGGATAAATAAACCCACTTTGCTAAAATATGCTGGTTTACTAATAGTTAACATTTTCTGTTATTTGATACTTCATAAAGTGAATCACCATTTTTGAACTGTCAGAAACATTTTCAAGTAATCAGCTGTCCTAAAATTATATATGTTCTATTCTAGAATACATATAGTATTCTGCTTGTTCAATATCAAGCAGTTCAAGTAACAGACAAAGTTACTTTTGTGTTCACCGAAAATAACAGTTCGATATTTGCCTATTTGTACACATGAAGAAATAGGTTACCATTTCATTTCAGCAGCACGATAGATTGGAAATCTTTCCCATCTTGAATTGCTAAATACCAATGTGAGCACTGGGCACTTTTTTCCCATTTCTTTTTGTGCTACGGATGATTTTGTGCATAATTTTTTAAAATCTTGACAGGCTGCTGTAATATTTTAAAATGCAATTCCAGTCCTACAGCATCTAAATTTAAAACAAAAAAAAAAATTCCCAAGGCTCATACCCACTGTGATTGGGGTGCCACTGAATTTTTACTGATTATAGACTGGGATGAAATTTGAAAAATCAGAATTATTCAGTTATTGATACGATGGTTTATTAACGCTTAGATGAACTTGTCAGAAAAAAATTAAGGATTGGCCACAAAACAATTTTAACTGCCCAATCCTGCTTCTTCAGGCTGCTGTGCACAGCGGCACGCTCTGCTCACGTGGAAACGTCTCCAGGTCTGTTTCTTCTATTCTTTAATATTAAATATAGGGTCATGTCTCATTTTATAATTATCTTTCGCCTCAGTAGCTTAAAATTTCACCAAACATCAACTTTCCCAACAAAAACTCGGAGTATGTACGTACTTCTTACCCGCACACCAGATGCAACAGCTACTCTCAGGTGGTTTACGCTCAGTGTTTTCAAAACCAAAAACCTGGATTTTGGCAGCCCAAAAGGAAGCGGCCAAAGCGGCGTGCCTGGCTCCTGCTTTTCCGCTGATCTTCCCCACGCCTACCCCAAAAAAGCCAGAACACCCGAACAAACATTTTCCAGCCTTTTTCACATCCCTTCAGACTGGAAGACACGCCTGGTAGCGAGGACATCAGTGCACGGCAGGAGATCCCCCGCGCAATCCTGCCTCCCCAAGGCGTTTTGGAAGGACTTTCCCAAGCTTCCGTGTAATTGCAAAGTTCTATTTCGTTCCAAACAATTTACCGTTTGTGTCCCACAGGCAGGTACTGCTCAAAGAAATACAGGCAGCGCGGCGGAGGTGCAAGACACAGAACGCCATGGGGCCGTCCTGCAGCTTCACTTGATGGGCAACCACACCACAAAATTAAAGATTAATTTCCTGAGCGTATCGGCAAGCTTTTCCAAGCCATCCGGTACGCCGGAGGGAGTGGGGAGACCTGATCAGAGCAGAAGAAATCAAAGGTCGCGTCTTGGACTGCGGGCTGTACACAGATTATCTCGCAGAATTTTTATGTACAAACCAAGCAAGGAAAGTCTGTAAGGACACAGAGCTCCTGCCATTGATTGTATCCTGATAAAAATGGGAAAAACGGAATTCCTGAGCTGCATGGAAAGCAAGGAATTGAGTGTCCTCCTCTCGTTAAAGGGAGATTTGTATTCTAAACCTTTTACAGCATCAGTCCGCTCCTCCTCAGTGAAGGGCAGGAAATAATTTCTAAGAGCACAGAAAGTTTTTGAGGTAGTTACTTGTGTGCTTGCTGGCTCAGCGATGCACGATGAATTATCAGGTAACCCCCGACAAGCATTTTATAACAGCATTTGGATTAAGAAAATTGTTTAACGTTAGCTTGGCGCTTTGATCAAGGGCGTATTGTTAAATCGTTAAACTGATCATTAAATTGTTGACCAGTTCCAAGTAGAGCAAGGTAAGAGCTGGCACACTAATCAACTTGAAATATAAAGAAAATAGAATTAATGGTTTTAAAAACATGAAAACCCATATGCTAATATGGAAAACTATTAAAGTATGATTCACCTCTGAAAAACGATTCAGTAGTTGCAGCTCTGTGGAGTCTCGGGATTTTTACGGTTAAGAGAATCCATAGTAAATGAGCAAATCCACATGTAAAAAGCTGGTTTTTACTTCTATTATTCCTCCCAAAATCAGAAAAGCCAGAAATTACCCCACCTCATGG
>JANZLP010000011.1:2139707-2157829 GCA_026930925.1 Chelictinia riocourii
GGGTAACCTCTGGCTGAGAGACGAGTCAGAACAAATCGGAAAGGGAAGGGAAGCTGTACATTCACAAAGCGTACACTCCACACCGCTCCATGAACCAGCCCGAAGTCTGCCGGCCCCCCCACGACAGCTCTGCGCCGCCCGACCTCTCAACTCCGCGGGAGGATGCAAAATGGCTCCAAACATGATGCAAAAAACCCACGCTCCTCACTTTACACAAAGTCACAGACAAGACAGGGAGTCTGGGGGAAGACGGACACGTGGACAGATACACAAACAGCGAGAACAGAGTGTTTAAAAAAAAAAAAAAGTTAACCCCGGTGGCCGGAGCAGAGATGAAACCTCACCTTACAGAGCAGGCGCAAGGTTTGAGTAGAAACAGTTCCAGTGTAAATCGAGCTGTGTGCATTTGGTTTTTTTTCTTTTTTTGCAGTGATTTCTTTACAAACAAACAGGTCAAGAGGTAATAATTATAGATTGTTTTTCTTCTCTTATAAAGAATTAACAATATTAAAAAAAGTTAAAATCCAGACCCTCCCATAAAATAATAATAATAATAAAAAAAAATAATCAAAACCACTCCAGTTAAAAGTTATGGCTTCAGAGTTATATACCGTAGATACTGACCTAACCACCCAACAAACGGCCCTTCCCAGACTGCCTTTAATGCTGCAATCAGCACGACAGACTCAGCCCTCCGCTACTTCCATTTTTGCTAGGCCCAGCTGTAGACAACAGTCAAAGCAACTCTACTTCACCCTGATTCGGCATTTAATCAAAAGAAAATTCATGCAGTTCCCCCCACCCCACAAGTTATACACAGCCACTTCCAGATTATGAGATATTTATATATGTATATTAAAAAGATGGACACCGATTTCCAAACCCACACCCCGCTGTCAGATCCTGCCAGGCGCCGAGTGCCTCCCGGGAGGTGCGGAGCACACCCAGGCACCCGGCTCCCTGCAGCCCAGGCCCCACGCTGCTGAGCGCGCCTGCGAGGGTGCCTGGATGGCGGACTCGGGGAATTGGCATTCCTATGAGAACGGTCTCCTGCATTTCCCCATGGCCTGGTCTCCTTCCAGCCTGGCGCAGTGCCTGCTCTATCTCTGACATACATCTCAGCTCCGCGGCATCTCCCCCCGCCCCAGGTCTCTCTTTCCACCCTACCAAGAATTACAAATCCCAGGGGCTCAAGACAAAAAAAAACAAACCCTGGATTCCAGGAGCGAAGTCAGTTCCTCATTTGTTTTGTCTTAAAAAAGGGAGGGGGTGGCAGTGAGGCAACCTGATGGGAAGTTCCCGCAGCCGGCATACGGACAGCAAGGCCACGGCACCCATCGGAGAGCTAAGGATCTTGTTTTAAGCAGCCTGTCCAAGCTAGACAATGCTCACTACTCAACAAGGAGAGCACCAGCGCGCACAGCTCAAAAAAAGGACACTCTAGATTTGCACATGCACAGAAAGCACGAACAGAGATGAGCCACCCTATGGGCAGACACTGCACATCTACGGAAGGAGATGAACAGGCACAGGGGACACGCGCACCTTGCGCATGCATACACCATTGCGCACACTGACAGCCAGTCAGATTTCTGTTTTTGACTTAGAATTTTTCAAGCTTAAGAAAAAGGAGGGAAATGGTTTCATGAAGCTGATAAACTGTTCAGGCTCAGCCTCTCAGAAGGGAGCACCATTTTGTTTTGCAAATGCTTTTTCTGCATTAACGTGCCAGTCCCTGGAAAAATCCTCAGAGTACGGCAAGAAAACCTTCCCTTTCCCTTCCCACTCCCAGCACCTAGCACCCCGGCCTCAAACACTGCCAACGGGTGCACCGCGCGCACTGAACTTTACAGGGATTTCCATTAAAGAAACAAGAGTTACAATCATGGCTGAGATCCCTCAGGTTAAGTCCCTCTCAAGTCTTCACGCTGTCAGGAGGTGATCATAAAAGGTTTCTGATTGTTTCATACCCAAGCAGGGAAGAGAGCAATTCAATAGGCTCCGTCACCCCACCTAGCAGCCTGTAGGTCACGCTGTCTGGTTGGTAGCAGTAGATTGGGCAGAAACACGAGGTAGGCCTCCATCACACGTCTACTCTAGCATGGCAGCTTTTGTGCAGTTTCCTCCTGCTGGGGCTCAGAGCCTAGATTTTCACATCTTCCTGGACGCTGAGCTGTGAGAGGGTTTTCTTAATGCGGAGGGCAGTAAGTCGAGCCGCTCCGTTGGCGTACCAGCACTCTCGCATCATCTTACCCATCACCCGTAGTGCCTAGGCAAGAAACAACGGCAGATGTCAGTGGTCTCCTCGCCCCCCGACCCCAAGTCGGTCTGCCAGGCTGCTGCCGCCTGGCTGGACGCTGATACGGCCTCCACGCCTCCTAAAACTGGAGCTCAACTCACTCTTTACTCACCTTATTGAGGGGGAATGGGACCTGAAGATGAAAGCAGACCTTACCTCGTAGCTTTGCCACCAGTTCGGGATATTAGGCCGTAATTTCTGATCACATACGACCTTCCGCATCTCCTCAATAGAAGGATCAGAGGGTACGAGGTCGTAGTACGGAAGCTGATACTCTTCGTGGATACCTGGAAGGCAGAGAAGGGGACATGCGGTTCCTGGGAGAACGGATCATCACCACAGTGCTCACTGAAGGCAGACTGATACCGGTTTGGACTACATGACTCATTGCTGAGATGCGTCAACACTTTGCAGTTATTTAGAACAGAAATGAAGAATCTGGGATTTGAGTTTACAAGAAAAATTCAGGGAAATAAAATGCAGCTGCCCAAACTGAAACAGAGTCAGCGTGCTGCGATCAACACCTCCCAGCACAGAGGCAGGGTCACTACATCTCAGCTGAGCCGAAGGCAGCAGGACCGTCACGTGCACGATGGTGCTGCACTCCTGCCTGCAACTGCATGTGCCAAGACACTCATTTATACCGACTCAGGGGAAGAAAGTCTCCCACCAAATCAGCTCCACTGCTTCCTTAAAATCCACCCAAAGGAACATCAGCCACCAGTCAGAGCATTAACCCCCACTTCCCCACCCAGGCCAGTCTTAACAGTGGTCGTGGGTCACTTGTGCTAACGCCCTCGGCAGCAACACGCACGGACATATCGTCCCGCAGCCCTGTTCTCCAGGGTCCCTCAAACCTCACCAACACCTGATCAACAGAAACACCAAGGCTGGGAAAACGCAGGAGAAAGCCAAGCCAAGGGCATGGGCCCACGCAGGGTATTACCTCCTGCATTGCACCTTCGAGCAATCTCCCAGTAGACCAAGCCCAAGGCATAGATATCGGCACATTTAAATGAATCAAAATGCTTCATGTTAATGGTTTCATCCAAGACTTCAGGGGCCATGTATCTGCCAAACAGAAAAGGAACAGCATGTTAATTTTGAAAGGGGATCCTCCAGAAAACAGTAAATGGCAAGTTTTCCCACACAGCACTTCCCAGCAGAGAAAACTCTGCTCTGCACAGCCTTAATCAGAACAGAACTGGGCCCCATGGTCTAATAGAGTGAAGAAAATAACTCAAAAAGAATAGCAAATTGGGAAAGAGGTAAAAACGTCCAAAACCACATCAGGCTCCAGACAGCAGGCCCCCAAAAGGCTTTTGAGAATGCCAAGTTTGTTGTCAAGTATTACAGGAGCTCCCTGGTGCCGAGTTTACATAGCTGGCCTACACCTCTCAGCCTGATGGCACCTGGAGACGAAGGTACTGACGTCCCTTCAGCGTCAATCTGGGCACAATGCTGATGCTCTGTGAGACACTTGGAAATGCTTAAGATGGAGAATTTCAGCAGTGCTCAACCATTTGCTAGTCACACTCCCGATGCCTTCAAACACTGGCCAAGAACGCCGTTCTCCTACCGTTTGGTTCCGACCCTTTGATTTGGTGCAATATCAATCGTGTCCGTAACTGAATCATGCCGGACGGCCAGACCGAGGTCAGCGATGGCACATGTGCCGTTCTTCTTCACCAAGATGTTTTTGGATTTCAGGTCTCTGTGAGCAATCCCAGGCTTTCCTAACAGAGCAAAATAAAAAGTAGCGGGGGTCAAGGTCTGGTGAAATCTATTAGTCACGCTGGCAGAGGCCATACCGGATTTCAGGGCGTTAGTTAAACTCTCGGTGTTGCAACACATTTTCCTGTTTGGATACACTGAAGAACAGAGCAGTGCCGACAGCCCATGGTATGCAAAGGCCCCACTTCGGCTTCAGAGGCACTGCTGATGCAGTACCATCCAGAGGCCTCAAGAGGGACATAAACTCCCATCGTCCCAGGCATCAGACATGATGTGGATGTAAGGAGTTTGCAATTCTGCTGCCGCCTGCACTAACATCCCACCCAAGCAGCACCAATTTTAGGATAGGGATGTGAAATGCTGATATAACTCCCAGGAGCTAGCGCAAGGCTAACCCACTTTGCATCCAGCCAAAGCAATCACTCTATTTCTAGTCAGTACTGACCAGATGAATCTGGGCTGAATCAGCCCGTGTTTTCTGTGCAGCAGATCAGTCCCCCTCGTCAGGTCTGCTTTATTCTCCTCTCAAGGATTCCCAGCAGCTTTTCAGACTCTGCTCTTACCCTGAGTGCCCACAATCTCCATGTGTAGATGGGCCAGCCCGCTAGCAGCAGACAGGGCGAGCTTGATCATCCCCAGATGTTTCTGCTGCCCGACAGAATGAAAATCACTCTTGATCCTGTCAAAAGAACATTTTGAATCAAAGGGCTCCACAGAAGTGGAAGAATGAGTTTTGTGGCTGAGTGCAATGGTGCGGCCTTTTAATCATTAAACCCTTTTATAGCGGTAAAATGAACATCCATTGTCATGGCCACTCCAATGGGGCCATCGGAGCTGGTGAAAAGGGAATGCTTTACGAAGGGCACTAAAACAGGACACAACCAGCCCCACTGCTGGATTTCTAAAGGTAACAACAGCAGTGCATGACAAAGAATGAAAAGACAGCCCAGGTTGGTTTGCTTAAATTACTTTCCTCCCCAAGCCCTCCTTACAAGCTAAACATGCACCAGATATAATGAGCATTAGGACTTCACAGGCTGGTAGTTCCCCTCCTTTGTTTCTTCAGAGTTTTACTGTCTTGGTTTAATTTTTTCTGTTCTTTAAGTGAAGGCTTCTTAGGAAAATGGATTGAAATGTTGTTTTATTCTTAATCACTCTCTACAGTTGTAGTAAAGTCATTAGCATTGTGAGAGGAATGATCCTCTCTTCTTGTATCCACAACACCCCCACCTTCCCAAGTATGCAGGGACAGCAACGCTTTAAGACTGTTTTTCAAATAAAAGATCTTCAAACTATTTTTAGAAAGCAGACTTAATTTTAATTTGGCAGGCCATGACCCTGGAGTTTTAATTATATCCCTTCCTTGCTTCTTCCTTCTCCTTCCCTTTAATTTCTCAGTAGAAATGATTCAATAAACTATTTCTCACATCAGCCTGGGAAGAATTGAAAGATTTATTTCCCAAAGTTCATATAAGCCTTGGAAAACCGTATTGTCAGGTTTTTTGGAGCAGAACTTGTCAGAGCAAAGTAACCTCATTTCATGGGGAGTTTCATATCTAGAGTTTGTTCCAATAGGAAACAAAAGGGAATCAAATCCCAGCTCCTAAGTAATCCATCTGACGGACACCCTGATACCATGAATCTTGACATTCTGGACTGTGAAAGAGGCCAGAAGAAGATGAAAGCTAAAGATAGCAAGGCTTTCTGGCTCCCAGCCAGTCATCCAAATGAACTGCTGAGGATCTGAGTACTTTGTGAGCTCCAGCCTAAAGCTCCCTTAGAGCTCCTTTCCTTAGAGGAAGCTTAGCTTTCTCTAAAAGGAAGCAGGAGATCAATGAGTCAGAGACTTTCATATTATCAGCAATTTTCTGAATTTGAATACTGAACTCTGAACAAACTCTGAAAAACTGTCAATGCAGCTGAATCAGCAGAATGGGATGAAAAATATTTTGATGAATTATTTTAAACCAATTATTTACAAATAATTTCTGGGATAGAACTGATGTTGAGAGTTTTATAGTTTCTCTGGCATTTGGAATGCAAATGTATTTCAAACACTGTATATATTAATTCTTATATCAAATATAAAAATAAATGAATAACAAGATTTCTCAGGAGCCCTGGAGGCTATTGGTGTACTAACTGTACTGTTTAGCTATGAATGCTATTTTATTTTTAGTTAAGGAATGAAGGAAAAATCACCATGCTTATGATGCTCAATTACCATGAGTAATACAATCTGAGTCATGTACTTCTTACGTAAGGGGCAGAAGTCTGGAGAAGATAATCAGGAACGTCCATATGAAGGTAAAAGCTTTATGGCCATTTTAAACATGAGTATAAAGTTAGTTGGATAGTAAGTTCAGAATTCCATCCATAGTGTCAGTTGAATTTTATAACTTAGTGAAATATAAACAAAATAACTTCTTGTGTTCTGCATCATCATCTGTCACTGCATACTATCCAGCTAGCCTAGGAATTTTAAATGGTCTGCTAGAAATGCTTTCTTGGCACTGGGTCTGTTAATATAATACAGTTTGGTAAAATCCAGAAAGTTGCTAAGATTGAGTGTGCCAGTAAAGGAATTAAGATTTTAGTAGAGAATTGGGAGAACGGTCCAGGCATTAATAGGAAGGACCATCCAGTAAGATAGCACAATGAAACATAGGAAAAAAGGGAACGTTTCAGGCTACAGGTGGAGATTTGTTAGAGTGTTCAGAATAGTAGAGATAGTCATATAGTAAGTAAAGAAAATCAGAAATTCCATCCCTATAAATAAAGATTTTCCGGGTAAAGCTATGACAAAGCCTGCTTAGCTGTGCTAACTGAAGTTCCCGAGCAAATTTTGTTGAAACCTACAAAGTGAATTTTATTTGCAGATTTTAGCTCACTTCCGTTCTGAGAACACTCTGTCATGAAAGACATTTTTATTCTTATAAACTACATAGTTTTATTGTAATGGCTGTGCTCTATTTCCACTCCTCATGCAATATATCCAGCGTGGCAGTTCTGGTCAACTATACCAAAATCTATACCCAAGTGAAGGTTGGATGAGGTCCTTCAGGATATGATTTCAAGGCAGCTTAAGGTGATTGAAGTGAAAACTTCTGCATTTGTACTGCCATGTCTCCTGGGTCATCTGACTACAAACTCACTGGGTAGGGGGAAGTCCCGAAGGGAGGAGAAAAAATGTCTAAAAAAAATTGAAACATTAACTTCTTGAATCAGTGCTGGCATAAGGAAGAAGGTGGGAATAAGGAGGAGCTAAACAGCTATAATTTAGTCTACTTAATGTGGAACTATACCCCTTAAATTACTGTGTAAATTAAGTCAAGGGGGGTGGCAGGCTGAACATAGGTGCTGCTTATGTGTTCAAAAATGCCAGGCAGTAACACCTATTTCTGAATACTACTGGCTGACCTGTTGGTTGGAAGGAAGAAACAAAAAGCTGCCTGTGAGATTGTGTCTATAAATTCAGGTAGAAAAAGACATGAAATTTATTTTGGGATCCTATTGAGATCTGCTTCTGTGCTGCTGCTTCTTAGCGTCCAACTGTGCAGAAAATCTGTTTGAAACAGTTGATCGCTAGTAAACTTTGAGTATACGTTATGGTTACAGAAGTGGTTATGAAGGATTAGCCCAGAACTGATGCACTGGACAACCTGAATACAGAAATACTGCCAGCAGAACTGTTCTCTAATGGCTGCTGTTGTGTAAACTGTGGGGGAAAAGTGCTGTCCTCCTTAGAGAAATTTGGCTTAAGCATATTGTTAGGTTTTATGTTATAAACTGTCTTCTAGAGTTTGGTCAAATTGAATGTTCAAGTGCATAAAAGTTGTTGCTTTTGATATTTCTGCCTGTCTAGAATTAAAAAAAACCCCTATCACCTCTTTCTCCTTGTGCCCTTTTTTCAATGCTGATATATGCAACAGTCATCCTTTAACAGAATATATATGGCTTATGTTTTGAGGGGTTTTTTCTGCTTTAATAGTGTTCTTTGATGCTTCCTTTTAATTGAACTGATTTATAATTGTTTGCTGTTACTACATACTTTTTGTAACGCATCTTATATATCCAACACCCATTCATTTTGACAGCCTTACCTTAATGTGTCTTACCATCAAAACCTCTCTCTATTGTGTCTATCTTGCTAATCTATCTTTCTCTGAAAAAGAATAGGAAGAGTTTCTAGTGGAAAGAATTAAGATTTAATGAGGAGGAATAGCTCTTTCATTCCCTCAACAGGGTACACAATTAATTCAAAATAGCACCTCCTTAAAACAAGTAATGGAGACTGATGGAGAAAATTTACTTTTTGTGTGTGTGTCCTCAAAGCTTATATTTATTTGACAGGTCTATATAATTTCCAGACATTTAATATTTTTTTAGAAATAAATACCTGTGAATTTCAACAGAAACCAAATATATGTGATGAACTATGTTTTTATACAAAAGCAAGAATAACTATAAACAACAGTAGTAATAATACATTTTCTAACTTCTGATAATTACACAAAATCTAACTCAGCTTAATATCTCTGAGAAAAGATCAGTGAAATACAAAGCTCCCAGTAAAATCAGCACAAGCAGTGGGCAGCGTTGCTATCCTCCATCAGTCCCATCTTGGACGCATTGCCGGCCTTTCAGAATTTATGTGACAAGAATAAGGAGATAAGAGGATGAGCTGCCCCCCACAGTGTGATCTGATACGAGATTAGATAAAGAGCTCTTCAGTGCAATATTCCTATTTTAGAAATAAATTTGTTACAGAAAGTAAGTTTAGTGACTTTATTTAAAAGATGATGCTTTCTAAAGTGCAACATAAAGTTGGGTATGCATATCCTCAGGAGCATAAAAGTTTTTAAAAGTAAAAATCAGGAAGACAAACAAGAAAATGAAAATAAACATACATTAGCTTGCTATTCATGTATTTAATGATAACACACAACCACAATTTGGGGGTTGAACTGTTTCTTAGAATTTGCTGATAAGCAGTCTGTTGGACAGAGAGAAAGCACACAGACATTCCCTGCCATCCATCATATATTTTCTAGTTTATCTTTTTCAATTTTCAAAGATAATAATATTGTAAGATCCAAATATGATCCTTCATTTCTTAGCAGATTAGAAAACCAGATGATACCAGAAAAGCTGAAAAACCCCCAAGATTGTTTCTAGTAACAGATAAATAGGAAAAAAAAAAGGTAGGTGATTAAACCCCATTACGCAACTTTGCTGAAGGCCTGGCCAGGCAATTCTGTTAGCTGATTATGTCAAGAATTTTATACAATATTTTTTTCTCCTTACTCATGCAAATAGAGCCATAGAAAATGAAAACTAAACAAATGTTAATTATTTTTCAGTACATGGCAGGACCAGAAGAAGATTAGTTTGACAGTGAATTCTTGAAGAAAGGAGTTATTTTAGAGAAGGGTAGGAAAGCGTAAAGACAGAACAAAAACATAGATGAAGAATTAAATGAGTGTATGGAAATGTCAAAGGAAAAGAATAAATGCTGTCCAAAATAAGGAATGTTAATATCGCAAAAAAACTGGCAGTAGAACAAAGACTGTTCTGGTTTTGTCCATATAAATACAGTTCAGATTTCTTATTTTTTAAAATCAGAGATTGTCAAACAACATAGCAGAGCATAATTCGAAAACCGTTAGATCCTTGATTAGAAATTTTAATATATTTAGACATGCACTGGACAAATCACTTACTAGTTACCTACTTTCCAGAAATAGAAGTTTTGGACTAAATAATTGTTAAACTTATAAATCAAACATATAAAATTTATGTTTAGTAGATACAGCATACTAACTTCAGAAAAAGGCCATAGTTTGATTATCACTTTAACTGCTTTACAAATAGCATGACTTTAAGCATATTGACCAAAATCTTAGGAGTCTATAGCTGTTTTCTGGAAAAGCATGTCTGAAAAGAAATGTTATTTGCATTTCTAATATCAGAAACAGAAGAAGACAGAGCGGAGCCAGAGATTGCATCAATGTGAAGGACTGAGCAGAGCAACGGGTAGATTAAAGCTTTGGAAGTCTGTAAAATAAAAAAATCTATCAGAAAAATGATAGAAAACTATGTAGGTGAGTGTTGGTGTGTGAGTTTATATATGCCTATACCTCACCCCATGCAGGTATATACTTTTTTTTTTCCTAAGGCGAAAGTATGAGCGTTCCTGCTTACTAACAAATGCTTCTTTCCTCAACATTGTGGAATCTCTAAGGGTGGTGCATACATTACTGACTTAATTTTCCTTTAGGGAACTGTCTTGCACAGATGTTTTGTGAAGCACTGTCCAAGGCAGGTTTGGGGAGGTATACTGAAAAAGCATTATAATATAAAAATATTCCTAACATTGTCTCTGATCATGTCTGCCGCCTTCTGGCCACCTATGTCTGACAATGTAGAAGGGAAAGGAGGAATTACTGATTATTCTTCTAGTCCCTGCATGCTTAGAGCTGGCTTATGTGATAGAAGTAAAAACTGTCATGTACCCCCCTCTGTATAGTAACTACAAACAGGCAGAGTTACACTAACAGTGCATTCAATTTAGGCTTTTTTATTAACAACTCAGTAACTTTGTGTTTGTTTCTCGTTCTCTGAAATAAGGAATAAAGTTTCATGTCCAAGGTATGCTTTGAAAACAAGCTAAAAGCTGTTAAAGATAAAAAGTTTGGTGGAGTATGTGTCACATCTTGAAGATGTAATTTTAAAATATCTGTGGCCAAACAATCAATATGCACAAGTAGTTACTCTCTGCAGTCTTAGAAGGGTGTTGGTATCATCATGAGAGTAGTAAAATACAATTTTTTAAAAAGACAAAACTAATTATCTACAGTACTATAGATTTTATATAGCATGCAGCACTCTCTGGACAGTTCTTCACAGTGAAGGTGCTAATAAACAGCTCAAGTGCTCTCTTCCGAGAGATCCAGCAGTATCTTACCTTACTCCCTGTCTTTCTCACCAACGACAGCACCCTACAAAAGCCCAGATACCCTTCTACATGTATTCAGCTGTCTATGCAGCTAATCCTGTAGGCTTACCCTTCCAATTAGCATTTTTAAAGTTTTGTCTGGGATGGCCTTGTTCTGCACATGCATGTGGCAATGAAAGGTATCTATTTTCTACAAAAAAGTATAGTTATAATGACATCTGTGCATGTCATTGACAAAAAGATGATACGTACTAAAGAATGGGGGTGTGAGAGATCCCATTTTTATGGTAAACACTGGAAAAAAACATGGGATAGAAATCTGGAGGTGCTGCACCTCAGATTCTTCTTGTCCTTAGAGATTATATGAATACGAACAGCACCTGAGGTTTCTCAGATATGAAAGCAAATTAAGTGGCTTTCTACATCTGATTCATTTGTTTACCTGAGTAATAAACCTTAGGGGTTTTTTTGGTTTTTTTGTTTGGGGTGATCTTATTAATTTCTTAATTAATTATATGTGAATGGGCTCATATTATCAACAAGAAGCACTTAAATAGGGTAACATACTCCATTAATGTATCAGACAATAAGAAAAATTTAGAGATGCCAAATATAAGAAGCAGCTAATGAAAAATAAGTCAAGTTAGGGAGTTAAAACCTTTACAGAAGAGTGTAACTTTGGTGAATTGTGAAATACAGCTATGATGGTTTTAACAGGTCTTTAAAATAACTGTTTAATATTGAGAGAACAGATGATTCCATTCCATTCTGTTAGTACGATTATAGTAGTTCTAGAAATGAGCAGACTCAAGCTAAAGGCTGTCATAGAGATATTTCTTCACCTGGGGGATTTGTAATGGGTTATTACAGAATTTCTCAAGACATCACTGCTTTCTGTCTGCTTTTGTTAACAGTAACTCAATGCCTTATTATCCACTTCGAAATAAATACTGTTGTTTTTATGAAGAAAAATGTCAAATTTTTAAGTCATCTGTTAGGGTTGGAGGATTGAATTGACATTACAAATGAGCTGTTAAACAATAGAAATTTTTTTCTGTATTTTTAGCCTCATAAATGACAGCATATTTTTGGAAAAAAAGAGAGGAAGCCAGCATTTTTTTCTCGTTCTATTGCAGGAAAATTTCACTTACCACAGGCATGAAGGACTATACTGATAAAGATAGGAACATAGGAAGAAAATCGGAATTACAAAGTAACTAAGTAAAGCTATTGCACCTAAAAAGTTCAGATCCTGTCACAATAGTAAGAAATTTGCCATGTGCTCTCTTAATCATAAGTTTACTTCCTCTTTCTTCATCACAGACTCCCTTAACATCAAACCCTTGTAAGAGACTTTTTAATAAACTTTGTGAAGAATGTTTCTCTTTTCATTTGCCATTTCTTAGATTCTTGTTTCTTATTTTCATCACAATGCTTTTGGATTCCATATTTTTTCTTCTCCTACACTTGGCTGTATGCTTCTTTGTGCTGCCTAGTATGTGCTGGTGTATAATGAATGTTTTTCAGTGCCATTATATGAATTTTCTTCTTCCTTCCCCATTTACTTCTTATATTTTGTAAAAACTGTCCGTAACTAAAAGGTATATCTATTTCAAGGAATGCTTTTAATCATCATATCTCGTTTCACCGCTTTTAAATTTACCAAATGTATACATACTTCAGTCTCTGAGTGCAAAAGCTCACTGAATACCTGTTTGTATAAGAATAATACAATGAAACCTCACATAAGTAGAAATTACAGCGTTTTGTTTGCTCTTACACATTTTTGCCCACTTTTTAACAGATAATAAAGATTAGGTTTAAAAATTAAAATCTTATTGAGCTTCTGGGAACAATATAAACAAATAGAAGGTAGAGTTGCCAGTGTTATTGCAGAATACACAATTATGTATTGCATCACAACGCACACTTTGAATTCACAGTGTCTGTGCAATTACATGACCATTCCAGCAACGACCTGTGTTCTTTTTTACCAGTATTTTCATTTACACAAATGTTGAAGTGCAAATTTTCCTTTGCATGGAATATGTATATAAAGGTTTGTATTACAACTTAAAACATGTCTGGCAACATACGAAAGTATGACAGTTACAAGTGTGGAAGCTTAAAAGTTCACTGCATTGTCATCTTGTTCTTCTAGTGAAAATCATGAAAGGAGAGGTGTGTATATCTCGAAATTTGATTTAAATATATTACATATACCATACATTAGTATTTTAACTGCCCATTCTCTATATGGCTTAAAAGCAGGATAATATTGCACTACAAAATTGTTACAATTCTTCTGACACTGAAAAGCTAAAACAGACAAGCTGATGTTCCCTTTCTGCTGCCCTGAACTTTTATAGCTTTTCATTTTGTAAGCAACAAGCAGCAATGTCACTGCGATTGCCTACAACTGAATGACTGAATTAAGTATGTAAGTAAGAAAAACTGAAGTGTTTGGCAGAATTAATTTATACTCATTTATCTGTGTTCTTCAAAAAGAAAACTACAGCCTGCATTAAAAAAGAAGCTTGTTGAGCCTATCTAGATGTCCTTAGCAAATGTACAACCTGTTACTCAATTCCTAGAACTGTCTTAAAAAAATGTATTGCTTATTAAAGTGTGTCTTCCATTATATTTATGAACAATAGAGTTATTTAGCAAGTATAACAAATATCAGGATAATCTACTTTGATAAGAAACTATTCTGAAAGCATGTATGAAGAGATTCTGTACATGTGCTCATAAATAAATGCAAATAGATAGGTATACATATCTATAGCTATGCATACATAAACAAGAGTCAGAAGAAGGACAGTGAAGACATCATCCACCTTCCAGGTTGTTTACAAGTAGCACTGATGGCACTGTCTACACGTAAACAACATTTTGGATGCATTTATTCATGTAAATGTAGCATTTAAATTAAGCAGCAAGGCCAACAAACAAACTCTTCTTTCTTTTCTAGGATTATTTTATATTTATTGTGGGTTACTAATTTTTATTACAGATCAGCAATCTAACTGTAATTAATATGTCCATCAAGAATATCTAGCCTTTATTGAACCACTCTGCTATAGTATAATTGTTTCAAATGATAGATCTCACAAAATTTAACACAATTAGAAGAAAAAATCAGTTGAGAGAATTTAAACTGAAAAATATAAATTACAACAAGGAATCTTTCAAGAAATTGTAGTTATCTAACTCTAAATGTTAGATGCTTAAAACCATCAAGCCTACAATTAAAGTATATGTCTAGATAAAATAGTCCTAAAAACCAAATAGAGAACAAGTATAAAACTGGGTAATTTCATAAAAATTAGTATCAGCAAGAAACTGGAAGTTACAGGATAGTAATAAAGAGCCTAACAAGTAAAAACAGAAACCTGTGACAAAAAAATAGAGACATAAGGAAGTTCTAAAATATAAACCCAAACAAACAGAGTGGGGTGGGTTGACCTTGGCTGGCATGTAAGCCCTCACCCAGTTGCTTGCTTACTCTCCCCCAGTGGGATGGGGAGAAAACTGGTGGGTGACGATGAAGACAGTTTAGTAAGTGATAAAAAAACCCCAAAACAAACAAGTCATGCAAAGGCTCACCTCCCACCACCAGAGTGACGCCCAGCCAGTCTCTGAGCAACAGCGACTTCAGGAAAACTCTCCCTCAGCTCTATATGCTGAGCGTGATGTCCTGTGGTGTCTGGAATATCCCTTGGGTCAGCTGGGATCGGCCGACTCGCTGGCAGGGCAGAGCGAGAAGCAGAGACGGCCTTGAGGCTGTGTAAGCCCTGCTCAGCAGTAGCTCAACCATCCCTGTGTTACCAGCACCCAAACCACAGCACTGTACGGGCTGCTGTGAAGGAAATTAACTCCATCTCAACCAGACCCAGTGCACAAAGCCAACCGGTTCTTTGGGAGGAATGCCCATTAATGACTCGTATTTTTTTAGTATTTTTGAGTCTTTCTGTTCTGATGATGAGCAGGTGAGGGACTCTTTTTAATTATATCTTTCTCCATTCCAAATAATGAATAATAGTGGGTTGTCTTGTTCTGTTTTGTCTTCCCTTAATGAAACAGTGACAGAGAAAAAGGAGTAAGATGCTGAAGGTAAAGGCAGACAACTTTTTTTTCACATTTTCAGGATCCAAGCCTGCAGGATGGTATGGGTGATGTTCTGTGCAGAAAGGACGAATTACACATTTGCTTTCTAGATTCTGTCTTGGTCCCCAAATGGGGCATTTTTCGCTCAGCCTTGTTACCACCTTCCCTCTGTCATTCTCCTAGGTTGAAGCTAGGACTGATCAGCATTTTTCTGTTGTACTACCTTACTTAACTTTATCTGATGTTTTTGCTGATACCTACACAAAATTCTAGTAACCACCCTCCAGTTTCATGAGGACATAATGATTTATTCAATATGTTATTTCATACATCTTAGAAAGCTAAACTAAATGGCACCCTTTTCTGTACCAGCCTTAAATAGCTTGATATAAACGTTACTGGGGAGGAGAGAGGAAGGACAGGTTAACCATTACACTGGAGAGTGAAAAAGCAAAGAATGTCCTAGGAAGATTATTTTTTCTACTTCCTTATTTTGAAAATACTTTAGAATACTTCTGAATCTTTCCTTTATAAAAGAGGGCTCTCATAACTTGTGCCAATTTTAGAATTGTCACCTTTTTCTGCTAGGCCTTTTATGACTAAATTATTACACATAATGTAACAAACAATTGAAGTTTTTAACTAATTTTGTAAAGGCTTCCATGAAAAAGTGAAATGAAAAGTCAGACCTCCTATGGCAGCAAAGGGCTGGACATTCTCAGGAAGCTCGCTATTAAAAAAACTCTAAATATACCAAGACTCTCAAAACCACAGAAGAATTACTGGAGTTACTAAACATATATTTAAAATTTCATAAATATCAGGGAAAAATTAACACTAGTGTATGGATCAGCTATAAATGTAAGGAGTAACTCCTGGGAAGGACCCCTAATGATGTTCAATGTCACTTACTGCTTCCAGGTACTGCTTTTGCAAAGGTCAGGTATGTGGCAGGTCCTGGAGCTTCCCAGCCTCTGCTTCTCCAACAGCTCTGACTGCCAGTGGCCTCAGCCCTCTTCTTGGATGAAGAGCAAACACTGGTATCTCATGGCTGCAACTGCCCACAGAAGTTTCAGTGTAAAGACCTAACATCCTGTGAATGTATTAACCGCTATTTCCCTAAGATATTGAGTCCACTAACAACTGCCTTCAAGCAGTTCTGTACTCTTTTGCTGTATGGATACTCAAAGCGGTAAACTGCAAGCGGTAAACTGCTGAACAGCATTTCTATAGCTGATTAGGTGGACTTGTTTAGAAAGAATGCTATCCCAGTGTAAGTTAGGATATTAGAGGTATAAGAAAAACATACGACTTACAAATTGTATAAATGAATTGTAACTTGGAGCAAGAAATTGATGATAGAAATATAAAACTACACATCAGGCAATCTTTTTGGTAAGCTGAGCAACAGATTCATGTAAAAAATGCTAGCCTTTCTTATCAGGCAACTTTGAAATCAAAGCAAAAAAAAATGATTAAAAATTCTATGTTAAGAGTGATTGTGCAGTAGCAGCATGAAGGACTGAATGATTTCCTAAACATTTCACATCCGTAATCTTGATGATTCACTTTATTTTTTGAGTCACAGCATGCAACACTTTTCCTAAGGCCTCTTCCTGGAGCAAAAACTTTCATGTATAAGCTCCTACTTCATAATAAGGGTTGCCAGAAATGTTTGAAAGAAAGTACAGTCTTATTTCATGGTACGGTAAACTCTAATAACAGTGAACCTCCCAAAAAGGAAGAATCTGATTTACAATTTTTCTGTGTCTGAGTTTACTCTTAATCAGAAGTACTGCTCCTTTGATTCAGTGTAAGTTGAACAGAAATTGATTCTAGGTTCAATCCATCAATCCAAGCATCTCAACTGACAGGATTTTCTGCTTCAAAATAAGTCTACTTCAGCAATCATGCTAATCATCCACTAATCCCACTGAAAAAAAGGAATATTTATGTATTCAGTTAGGTGTAGCAGGGATAATACATCACTGAGGCATGAACAGGGATGGGAAAGAAGCTGTGTGGTAGCTGTAAGGTTTTGTAAAAGACAAAAACATGACAACATCCTGTAAGGACCTAAGAAATACTCTGTGTGGTCAGTGCAGTGGTGCACAGCCTAGAACTGTCCAAGAGCAGAAAGAGAGAAGCTGTTTGGAGAGAGCATATCAGCTAAGCCACTTCCCGCAGTCTGTTCTCTTTGAAACCTCCAAGCATTCAGGTGTATTAAAGAAGTTAGAGGATCCTTTAGTATCGACTTACAGCCTTCCCAGTTGTGAATTTGTCTAATCCCTTACCAAAACTTCTAAATAAATTCTCTAGCTCCATCACATTCTGTGGTAACAAATTAAGAAATGTAATGTCATCTGTTAAAAGTTCTTTTATGTGTTTTAGTCCAAAATCCCACTAGGTTCTTCCAGTGCCTTCTCGCTTCTTGTGAACAGGCTTCAGTGAACAACAGTTCTGCTTTCAGCTTAGCCCCTGCTTTCATGATTTTCTTTCTAAGATTCCTCTCTTTCCCTCATGCTTTTCTTCCACAAACTTAAAGCGTCCTTGCTTTTTCATAAGGCAGCTGCTCTATTCCATTGATCACTTCTGTTGCCTTTCAAAATACATTCTACAAATCCAACATCTTCTAGATTAATATTTCCTTAACTATCGGATTACCTGGGGAGGAGTTATAAAGTGCAGCTCCTCACTTCTTCCTCAAACTGTGCTTCTCTACCACTTCAAGGCAAGGTTTCCAGATGATAACCACTGTTGTAATAAGCTTTTTACTACACCACTATAGCACTTTTCTTCAATTTTGCTTTTTTCCCTGGTTAAAATTCAGTATAGATATTGCCCTGGTTTCAGCTGTGATAGAGTCAAGTGTCTTCCTAGCAGCGGGTACGGAGCTGTGGTTTGGGTCCAGGATGAGAAGAATGTGGATAACACACGGATGTTTTCGGTTGTTGCTCAGTGGTGGTCAGACCAAGTCAGGGATGTTCCAGCTTCTCCTGCCCAGCCAGCGGGAAGGCTGGA
>JANZLP010000011.1:2599216-2620437 GCA_026930925.1 Chelictinia riocourii
CATTCACTCTCCACACCATTCCTTTTATCAGTAACATTTCTTAGAATGACTAGCTAGGAAGTAAGTCAGAGAGTCAGGAAAGAGTCCAAAGCTATTCAAAATGGAAATTCAATTTAAAGAGAACTCAGAAAGAGTACAGGCAAAAAGAAATCAGCTGATGACAGGCATAGAAGAATAACAGAATCACGTGCGCTGTGTAAACAAGTTTGACTACCGTGCTAGGGAATAAATATGCAGCTGCATGTACACTGCTGTCATCTAAAAATCTGTAAAGACACATTTGTTAAGCGTATCACACAGTCCATACTATATGTTTATATTAAAATTTCAGTATAAGGTACCGTTCAGTTTTTTCTAGCATGATAATAATGATTTAATGTATGAACCACTATCAGCTATATGGAATCTCACTTTAACTGCATACACATAACTCCTGTTGGCTGAAGCAGGCTTATATTAGTGTCATATGGGGAAATGAGCCTTGCTAAATTTTGAGTACATAAAAGGTATATTGAACTATCTTAAAGACGCTGATGTAATTCTCTTAAGATCCTCATATGCTGCGTTTAAAAAATATTTTTGCATAAACCAATAACATCTGTAGAGTATGAAATTATAAATTTTCTTTTACATAAATAAATTTAAAAACATGGCACAAAATGATGGCACATGTACTTCCTGTCACAGTACCATACAGTACTCCTTGTACCGCTTCCACTCTGCCCTTTTTAAACCTGAGTGGACTTTCCGAAGGATCCCACCTTGTTATGTGTACTTGAAAGTTAAGTATACCCTTGTCTAACTTGTACCCAATTAGTAACAGGACTTTCACCTTCCAGGTGAATTTTTACCATGTTTACAATTTCCAATTACTTTTAATATTGATTTCAAATAAAAATATCATCATAAATAATAAATCTTGACTCTTCAAAGCATTCTTTACTAAGGAAACTTGTTAGGAGCTTTTGTGTGGACTGGGAAATTCGCTCTCTATATCAATTTCTTTGTCCCAACAGAGATTTTACCATTGAATTAATGATTATCATCATAACCTTAAAAATGAAACAGTTTGTGATTTTCCTGATGTCTCCCAAAGGCTGGGTATGATAAGCCTTATAACAGTGTGAGGGAGTTGATGCCCTTACATGAATATTCAGAACTGAAATACCTCACATGACTATATGAAACACTGAAATACTATTTCTTTCTCTCTCTGTTTTCTACCTTGCTGCTTCTGTTTGCCGAGTTTCATTGTTAATGGACCAGGCTAATTGCAGATGCTAGCAGTCAGGACTAAACCCTGTGGACTCAGGCAAACCAGTTCACCTAAATTAGGTCGTTTGTACCAAGATGCAACGGTTTATCCTCGAGTCCTTACGCAATTCTGGAAGGGCTCTAGAAATTCTTTCTTTGGGCATCTACAGCAGACTGCAGCTCCGCTGCTGCTTTCACAGCGTTCTGTCAATATTCTAGTATTCTCACATTTCCTTTCCTTGGACACCACTTGCTTATCTTGTAGCTACTACAATGCAGACAAAATGAGGCTCTTAATCTGTGGAGTAATGCTGGGATACATGGGCAGGACCAAAAGAGAGATTACGGTTATTTACCCCCAGAGAAGTGAGAGAGGACACTAACTAACACGATCTTCTGTTTTCCCTTTTGTTCAAGTTTTAGAAAATCTTCAGGCTTCAGAAGAAATATTCTCTTTCCAATGGCAATCATTAACAAAGATCCCTGGAGAAGGCTTTTCTAGTTGAAAAGACTGCATTTACCTGGAAAGAAGGTGGATTTGGGGTTTTGGCAGCTTTTTTTTTTTTTTTTTTTTTAATGAAAGCATAAAAATATAGAATTCATTTGGTGAGTCTTTTTCTGTCTGTCAAATGCAATACCACCAATCATAGTGTTATTTACCTACTAAATTGGATACAATTATTATTTAAATTAAATCTGTGACAAAACCAAATCCTTTGTATAGCATGGAGTATCTTAAGATGATGCTAAATCACCCATGCTGAAGGGAAGAAAGGGGGATAATATGAGGGATGGATCTCTGTAGACACTTAGGAAAAAAAAGAGACCAAATTAAATTATTTCCCAGGCATATTAAAATATAGATCTATGTGACGGGGTCTCTGTGGAATTATACTAGTATGGTTCCTAATCAATAGAGAGTGTTGGTATCTGATTGATTTACTAATCTCATTCTTGTGAAATCAGTTTTAATCTGCTGCAAATTTAATTGCCTTTATTGTATGATTAATTGTGTCAGGGTGCTTGGAGCCTCGGACAGGCTTTTGCAATAATTTACATCTGATTAAAACCAAAAAATATTTAACATATTTTAAGAACTCATAATGAAAAAATTTTGAAATCTGTGAGAAAAATTACACCTCTGCTCTAGGATATGCATTGTTAAAGACTGATTTTTAAATATTTTTTTTTAGTGCAAAGACAGTAACAAAGTTTACATTGAAATGTTTGCAGTAAAAAGGCTATTGCTCCTTAGCCCCATGATCATTGAGTTTAGAGTAATGTTTTCAGGAGCCCTATGCTTGCTTAGTCCTCCTTCCATGTACTTATTACTCCTCCCAGTACTTTAAATGGCCTTTTAGCAGGATGTCTCTGCCAACTCAAACGTGAGTTCACAAATACGCCCATACTCAGTTGTATCGGATCTGGCTGGGATGGGGTTAACTTTGCCCATAGCAGCCCATAAACTGCTGTGCTTTGTGTTTCTAGCTGGAATTGTGTTGATAACCCACCCAGGTTTTAGCAGTTCTGAGCAGGGCTCCTGCAGCATCTAGGCATGCGCGCACACACGTGCACACGTGCACACACGCGTGCACACACGCACCCCCAGTAGGCTGCAGGGGGGGCAAAAGGCTGGGAGAGGACATAACCAGGACAGCTGACCCAAACTGACCACAAGGATATTCCTTACCATAGGACAGCATGCTCAGCAATAAAAGCTAAGGGAAGGGGAGGCAGGGAGAGGCACAGAGGATTTCATTATTAAGGTGTTTGTTTTCCGAAGAAACCGCTCTGTGTAGAGGTCCTCCTTCCCAGGGAGTGGCTGGACATCTGCTGATGGGAAGTAGAGAATAAATCTTTTTTTTTTCTTTTGCTTTGCTACTGTGTGCAGCCTTTGCTTTCTTACTTTAAGCTGTCTTTATCTCGACCCATGAGTTTTTCATCTTATTTTCCTCCCCTGTCCTGCTGAGCAGAGGCAGTGAGAGAATGTCTTGGTGGGCATCTGGCAGCCAGCCAAGGTTAGTCCAACACATCAGTAAAGAAATCCCAAACTCCAAACCAATATGCACCTTTTGTTCCTGTATGAAATTCACAGGTGTAGGATTACTTGTGATATCAAAAAGCGGAGCCCTTTGAGGTCATTAGAGGACTAGGAGGCACAGCATGACCACCTCATTGTTCTGTTCACTAAAGCACGTAACCCTTAAAACATCAGAAGCAGCCAGTTACGGAGAGGGACATCCGCAGAAAACTGCTTAAGATATGAAAATTAAACATGAGACTTCTAAATCCCTGGCCTTTCCATTCTCTTGTCATACCACAGCTGTGATCTCTTGAGGGAAACCAAATATGTTTGTCAGTCTGTTTCTCACCTCCATCCTTTATCTGTGAACTCTTTCTGACAGCCAGATGAGACTGATTGTGTAACCTCTTCCCACCTGAATCAAATGAACTAACCAGGCTTTTCAATTGTTTTATAATTTCCAGCCCAGTGAAACCTCATTTTGAATGACTATCAAGTCTGCATCAATCCATAGAAAATGTAGTTTAAATATTTTTTTTAATTATTCCTTTACGAAAGTAAACAGTGCATACTTTCCTGCAGTACAAAAATCGACAGAAAAATCTACATACATGAATAGAAATTCTGATGAGGAATACTTTATATTCTCATGCCATGTAAAATCTCTGTACTGTTTGATTTGAGGACCAAGACACCTACAGTTTAATCCTTTGGATGTTAGACACAGAATACACTCAGTAAAATAAACATATCTCCAGATGTCCTGTTATGCACACTCATTCATTCAATTATTCCTCCTGTTAACTTTTCATAATTTTTTTGACTCACATTCTTTAACCTTTTCATTTTTAATAAAAAATGTGCTGTGACACACTGTAAGGCTACAACTTTTGCCCAGTCTTCCTTTTATTTATAAGAATAGCACTGTCTGACCTGTCCCTCCTACAAATCTCTTTGATATGGGTTACAGATCACACCTGACACCAAAATCACTCTTCCAGTGATCTATCCCTGGTGTCATAATATGTGTGGATATCGTATGCAGAGTTGGAGGGTAAGAAAGACACTTCACTTTGGTGACATTTCCCTTCTGTACCCCTGTCAAAAATAAAAGCAAACAAAAAAATGCCCCACAAAAAGTATTAAAAACACTGGAGTAAAAAGATTCTCTAAAGAAGCTATGAAGAAATTAATACAACAGCAAGTAAAGAATTCATCTCTTTTTCAATTCCCTGCTGTCTTCCATGCACTTCATTTTGAAATCAGTTTTACCATAACTTTCCTTGTCTTTCTTCATGTTGGTTGGGTTGGGTTTTTTTTTCCTTTAACCAGATTTTACCCTGCCTGCTTTTTTAATTAATCATTTTGCACAGCATTATCATAAATCTTTAACTGGGTATAAGCTCAGGCTTTGGGTCTTCTCTAGATTCTCACATCCAACCTGTTCAAAGCCAGATTCTTTTGCCTGATGGCTCAAAGACATCTTTTCTATGGGTCCATATCACTAACAACCTTGTGCATCATCTCTCATCTTGATTATCTAAAACATTCTTTCCACTTACCTTGGTGAAATGCAATCACACCTTTCTGACAGCCAACCAAAAAGCTAGCGCAAAGCTTTTTTCCTAGTCTGTCACTGTAACTTTGTACCCCTTCTTCTGCACTGTTCTATTGGGTGCTTTTCTGGCAGCAGAATAGAAATAGACTTCTTATCTTCACAGTCAAGGATCTTCCAGACTATCAGCTCGCAGTTATTATTCAACATCAAGAGAATGATTCTTGTCTATGGCCAGCAGTTGAGTCTAGCTTCAGGAGCTTTTTTTTTTAAAAAAAAAAAATCACAATGATAATTATTATGAGACAGAAATTACATGAGTTCCAAAAGGAGGTGGGAAATTACCCTAACCTACTTTGCTGATGTTTTAACAAATGATTCCCATAAGCACTTGCCACCACATCACATAAGCTAGCACAGTAATGGGTTTGACTCTCCTTCTGACTAATTCAGTTTTCATGAAATGGGAATTGAGTCATAAGAAATATGCAAGCTCTTTCATAAGTAAAAATAGTTTAATCTTCACCTACTTTTAAATCGGCTGTGGCAGTACATGACCTATAAGATAATGTTTGCTGAAAAATGCTTCAATTTTCTAAATATACTCTGTGAAATGGAAACTCTTCCTTCCTACTGCCATCTTAGAGAAAAAGAGTTCCTTGAGGGATTGCTCTAGTTCTTTTTTCCTATCCATTAGACCTTTTATATTAATATTATACATTTAATCACTTATTTAAAGAAATAATTCTGCTTTCTTTTTCCCTCTACAGAGTTAATAACCTAGCATAAAGAGCTAAGGCCCTTTATCCACACAAAGTGCTAGCTGTTCACTGTGATCATGTTCTAGAAAATACTCAGCTGCTGAAAGTATTTTCCCCTTGAGATTTAAACTACCAACAAACTATATCACCTCTGCACCAAAAAAAAAAGCCAACTAAAAAAAACCCCACCCAAACATAAGCCCCCAAAACCTAAAAACCCCTGTCATCAGATTTACCACAAACAGGGAATATAGACTTTTAGATAATTTGTCATAATGGTGACAGTACAAATAAGACAACTTTAATAAAAGCAATTTAACAAAGAGCTACTGTTAGATTAGGGGAAAGAATAATAATATTTAAATACTGGAAGATAATGGAAGAAAAAATATTCTTGCTGATTTTCTGAAATAGAAAGAAAAAGCCCTCTGGATTTTTCTTTATTCTGGAAACCACAGAATCCTAGAATATCATGTTGGAAGAGACCCACAAGGATCATTGAGTCCAACCCCCCGTTCTTCGCAGACTACCTAAAGCTGAACCGTGTGACTAAGAGCATTGTCCGGACGCTCCTTGTGCTCTGAGAGCCTTGGTGCCGTGAGCGCTTCCCTGGGGAGCCCGTCCCAGTGACCGACCAGCCTCTCAGTGAAGAGCCTTTTCCTAATGCCCACATGTGGATAGAGTAGCTGATACCCTCTTGTTAAGCTCTACAAAATATTCTTGGATATTCTTCTTTTCTTAACTAGATATTAACTGATGAAGGTAAGTTGTAGGAGCACAGAATGCTTTTCAGAATACTCTTACATTTGTGAAAGTTATCACCCTAGTACCTATTCTAGACCAACAAGTAGGCATCTGACCCATTTGTAGGAGAAAAATGTCATTTTGGTAACGGCTGAAAAGATACACATTTTTTTTTTTTAAATGGTTGGTTTGGGAATTACACATGAATTACTATAAATAATTATGAATGTTAATGCTTTACTGTAATTGGAACACATCTTTCTTAAAACTGAAAAATCATTTGAAAATGAATACAAACACTTAGTGATGGAGTATGATAAGAAAGGGGGCCTAAAGGGGTGTGCGAGGGAATTGTCTCTATCTCAATCATTAATATTTAAAATCCTCATAACATTTCAATGTATTATATTTATTAAGTGAATAGTAATAGAATGATAACTGCATATGTCATTATTTGCTTTCAAGTGAATTCAGAAATTTTCATCAACCTTGACTTTCAAATAATTTGAGCATCAACAGTTAAAGTTACATAGTTTGGTACACTAATTATTTTTAATAATTAAGTACTGCGTACAGTACCAGAAAGGTAACCAGAAAGAGGTTTTGTAACAAAAAAGACAATGAGCAGAATCCTGTATTGGAAAGTGCCGTTGCATACTTATAATCACTCTCCAAAAGTAATTGTGAGTCATGACATGAGTTCTGTGCATGTAACAGATGAAGTACACAAAGGTTTGCAAGGTATCTGAGAGTACCCATATTTTTTTCTTTAACTCTTCCATACTATCTCAATTGTTTTCATGCTCTTAGCTATTAATATGGGACAATCATTTTTTTATATAATAAGCAGTCACTAGCCCATTAGGGCTTCCACTGTAAACAAAGATGCTTTGTATTGCATCTTGCATATGGTGTAGTGAGAAAACTAAACTGCATTTTTTAAGGAAGTATCATAGAGTTTGGCATACACCTTAGGTTCACTGACAGCGTGCAGGTACCACACAGGTTTAAAGTCTAGGGATGTAACTGGAATTCTAACGTTTTGCTTTTCATTTGCAAAGTCATCAAACTTGTTTTGAACCATCAGAGTTCTTCTGAATGCTAATGAATAATTCACTATTTTTCATGAGTGATGAATTTTTTGACATTATCAGTCAAGCAGAGATACGCGGTCCTGTACTACAGCCTCATGAACTGTTGGACAATAAATACTTCAGCATAAACATTTACTTGAAGATGGGGTGGGGGAAAGTACTCTTAGAGTACCTAGTTTCGTGAAGTGATAATTTTCCAGGTTCAAGCTTGATGTTCAGGTTTCTCTACAGCTATCACAGAATCATAGAACATGCTGAAGGATCCATGAGGATCAAAGACTCCAACTCCAGACTCCACACAGAGAAACCTGAAAGTTAAACCATATATCTAAGAGCATTGTCCAAACACTCCTTGAACACTGACAGGCTTGGGGCCATTACCACTTCCTTGAGGAACTTGTTCCAGTGCATGACCACCCTCTCAGTTAAGTGTTTTTTCCAAATACCCTGTCAGAACTTCTCCCGATTCAGCTTTAAGCCATTCCCTAACACCCTATCATCTGACATCAGAGAGGAGATAAGCACCCTTCTCCCCACTCCCCCTCATGACAAAGTTGCAGACATGAGTCTTCACCCCTCAGTCTCCTCTAAGCTGAACATAGTATCCTCAGTCACTCCCCGTAAGTCATGCCTTCCAGTCCTTGTATAATAAAATAGATTACCATGCTATGTTTGTCAAATATGCCAAATGTAGTAAGTACTCCAAAGAGGACATACTTCCTGAGAAAATAGACAAAGCACATTCAGGATGACAAAACTTAGAGTAGGGAGATAAACAGGAGAGAAGAATGACACCGGTAGTTATGAGATCGTACCATTCACATGAAGCCAGAAGGCTACCCACAGTCACATCTCCATGGCTGTCACAATAGCTGGCATACATAATTATCAGATCATAATTCCAGGATCCTATTCTCTTCAGTACAGTTCCTAGTTATTCTCAATGACCTCTTGAAATAAAAGGAGAAAAGAGATGGCAATCAACAACCAGAATGACAAAAATTGCAGAAAAAGCCAATTACAGTCACTCTTTCAAGCACTCCATCTCTGATCTCTCAGTCCTGCTCCTCAAAGGAGAGCCCAAAATCTGAAAGACCAGACTAAAATGGAAAATTATCTTAAATGAAAAAGGATACAGATTAACTTTATGGCATATCATAATTGTCCACAATCTCATTCCCTACCAAATTGTCAGTGTTTCACACTTCTACTCCATATATACAGGCTTTATACCACAAACCTCATTACTGTCCTCATTGCCACATCAGCTTTGGCTTTACAGGTCTGAAACCCCCTTTGTCTTTTGCTGTCTAATCAACTGACATTAATGAAATTAGTAAATTATTTTGAACTATAGTCAGAATGCACTATGTATCTGAAATTATGAGGAGTAGCTGGAGTATAGGATTGGAATATATAGCACATGAAGATCCCTATGTGATTCTCTTCACGTAATTTCTGCAACACTGGCGGGGGGCGGGGGAAATGTGAGTAGTTTTAGAAGCTTTAGAGGAGGAGAGGAAAACATAAAATATTTCTGGAAGGTGATCCCTGTATAATGGAAGGAATCATAAGGTATTTTTTTGAATAGAAATAAACAGAAGTTTAAAGACAGTGTAAACAAAAAATACAAAGTGAAAATATAGAAGGAGCTTGTTCCAAACATGGCCTGGCTTGTTCAATTAAAAAATTAATCCATTAACATGGATTGAAAACACAACGTAAGTGAAAAAACACAACATACCCTAAAACAGAGGGATATTGCCATAACCACATTAGATGACAAAAGAAATGTCTGGTAATACTCTTTGGACAAAGTGGAGTGTGCAAGATCATTATCAGAACCTGAGAGATAAATAACAGAATTGTATAAATATTGGGCATTACCAATAGCTATAATCAAGGAACCTCCTGATGATACAGAAATCTTAAATATTCAATTCTAAAAAAACCCCACTGCTATACAAGCCACAGCAGAACCACCCCACATCCACTACTTTATTTTTATTGCATATTACAGACACACGGACCGCTGACACAAACACCAACATCACCAGTGGTGTCATCCTGCTCCCCTCCTTGGCTGAGCAGGGGAAGAGAATACGTGTGCACATAGGGACAACATGGATGTGCAGTAAGGAGTCCCTTACTGGCAAGTGAGGAGACGGGACAGGCTGTGGTTATCGGGCACAGGGCACAGCCAGACAAGGCTGTTAATGTCCCACACTCCGGGGCAGCAGCCTCCCTTTATAGTCCAAAGATGAACCAAAGAGCTGCTCCCACTGCCTCGGGGCGACGGGCTCTGGAGAGGGTCCCGGGAGGGGCCTGGGCGGGGTGTCCATTCCTCAGGAGACTTAAATTTGGGTTCCTCTCCTGCCACTGTGCCCCTCTGGGCTTGGGGAGATGGGCTTGTGGTGGGCCAGTGCCTCATGGGGTGGGCCTGGGAGCAGCTGGGGCAGGTTACTGAGTTATTTCTGCCACCGTTACTGCTGTGCCTTCTTCGCGTGTGCAGGTGAGCTTCTTGTCACTTAACCTACCACCGTCCATTAGGGTTTGTATCATATTTTCACCTTAGAATGCGGGTGAACGTATATGTGTTTAGTTTGCCACACGTAACTCGGCTATCAGAAGAGTTTTTCTAATTTTCTCCTGAAGTGTGCCATAACTTATCCAGCTGCAAAATTTCATTAAAAAAAAAAAAGCACTCATCCAGGGCAGTGAGAAATATTTCAGGAGATATCTCTAATAAAATCTTTTATCAAGAGTTCTCTGGATATTTATTTGTGTTTAAATGACATTAAGAGAGCCTTAATCAAGGTTCTGCTAAGTAAAAAATGCAAAGGAAAGATGAATCAACATAAAGAGGCAAGTGAGTGTGAAAAGCATGCAGATGGAAAAGCAGAGGGAGGACAAAAATGGAAAAGATATATAGACATAAAGACTAATTACCATTTTTTAAGTATCCCTAATATCTAAAATATTCCCTAGCCAGTTATTTCTCCCTATCCCTATATCCAAATTACTGCCATTTGCCAAATTCAGGTTTCTAATACACATGAAGAATTTGTTATCAATAACCTTTCAGAAAATTTCACAATAGCATCTTTATTAAACTCACCTCTGCAAAAAATACTGTGTAGTCCATGAAGGGATATTAAATGTATGATTCTGTATAGAAAGGAATGAAGTATTGAAAGATCACGAGGTATTGCTACAACCATTAACTTCATACTGAAAGAACAACAGAGTATTTGCCAGAGCATGATTTCAATTTCAATTTGCCTAATCCTAAAGTAAGCATACATCAGCAAACTGGAAATGTCTTACGCAAATGCGCTCATGGAAAATACAGGTTTTGTCTGTAGGAAAGTTTGTAGTCAAAGATGCTTTTTTGCCATCTTTACCATTCGGGCTGCAACAAGGTGCTTTGCCTTAGGTCAGTCCATGCCTCTGTGTCCGTCAGAAATCCTGTACTGCCTTAAGGAATTCTCACCTTGGATATTTGATCTCCTAATATTGTCCATTGACTTTTGCAGGGATGTGAAGGGGTCCGTGTCACCTGGCCCTGGGGCTGCGTCCTTCAGCTAAAAAGCAGAGTGGAACTCCCAAACTATTATTTCCATAAATAACAGAATGGTCTAGATTAATCTATGTAACTGTAGACATCATTCAAATGAAGCTGTTTGTCAAGTTTTCATTATTTGAAAAGCTTTAAATTTAAAATAATTTGAAGAATTTCTGAAAAAAAAAATGGATAAGAATACTGTTCTTTCTTCAACAAAATTATGACTTAGTGTTCCAGAATAAGATAACAATTCTGCTGATCAGCAAAAGCAAGAAAGTGTAGCTTGGTTGCAGGATCCTGACAGAAAGGAATAAACTTATCAACTACACTGAAGCCAATGAATGATACTTGGTGAGGAGGCAAATATTTCAATAATAACAACAACAACAACAACAATAATAATATCCTTGATTCTAAACATGTTAAAATTCACACATAACTTATTTCTGCCTGAATTAAGAATTTCAATGGCTAAAAGCATCTTCTTTTGTAGTTTATGAGTGGTAAGTTAATACAATTCATAGTGATCAGCAGTTTTAGAACTATTCCAAATGGCATTTTTCATAAAAATTATAGTTGTACAATAGAAAATTCCAGACATAAAGTTCAATATTCATGTGTGCATATTTTGTTATTAAATGTAAGTAAATTCATATAGGTCAGTGAAACAGAATACTCTCTGATATTAAATTTAAATAAAGCATATTTTATCAAATATCATAATGGATATTTTAGCAAATGTTAGTTATTTCTTACTTCTTGTAAAATGTGATATTGCATGAATTTTGGAAATGGGAATGACTCACAGATAAGGTCTGTAGCTCTGCCTTTTACCTCTGTTTTTTTAATTCAGTAATACGTTTTAGCTTCACAACACAGAAAACAAACAGCATCTCTCTGGACAAAAAAAAAATCTTTAATTACTAATTTTTCTCTGAACAAGGGAAGTCTCCAGTACATTTGCTGTTTTTTTTGTTAACACCCACTTGCAAGACAGAAGCTCCATTTTGACAAGGGTACAAGATTCAAACTACAGAAGGGTGGGTAATATGGGTGCTGATATTCAGACTTTGCCTTTTTATATATATATATATATATCTATATATATCTATATATATATATATATCACAGTGGAGAAAGTGAATCACGAAAGTGAGCTTGAGAAGAAAAATTATCCAGGAGGTCACCTCATATTATTAAACGTTTAAAAAATATTCTGTATAGTTAATATGATTTTTTTTTTCTTCTCTATTTCCTTCTTTTCTTGACTAAAGGTAGCACCTGTACAACTTCACTTCCCCCGCAGGAATTACCTTTTGAGGTCCACGTATTTGGCTTATCTGTAACAAACTTCTTTACTGAGTTATTCCTTTCTTCCTGTGTACCATAGGTGACCTGTAGGAAACATCCTGAGACCGTGAATTAAGAAGCAGTAAAATATTTTGTTATCACCTCCTGAAAAGAATATGCTTGAAGATGGCCCAGTTGGAACATTGAACTAATAAAGAGTAACAACTATCATAGGCCTTTTAATGTGAGAAGAGAAAGATATAGATAAATTATTTTGTGAAAGGAACTGAAGAGAAAATAATGTCAGCATTTCTACCTGCTAAAGATCCTTATTCAACACATTATCTTGCATTTTGAATTAGTGTATATGATAGTAAATGTTATTACTGGTGTGTCAACAGTTATCCCTGAATAGATAAAATGACAGTGCAGCAACGTATAATGCTAGACGTTTTTAGTATATTAGATAAATGCAGAGTAAAAAGCAGGCTTCAAGTAGCTCATGAGAAAATTAGATCAAATGGGAGTAAAGCTATTTTTCTTTTTTGCTTACAGTTATTTTGCAAAATTCTATCATAAATGCAGCCATTTACAGTTACTGTCTTTTTCGCCTCCAATAAAAATATAGCAGCTGTCAATAAAATATAAGAAGTGCAAGAAATAAAAACAATAAAAAAGGAGTAGTGCAAAGAATTCCACAGCAGAGAAAATAAAGGAGCTGTAAATGAGCAGACTTAAACTTGCATAAAAGATTTGGAGAATGAATTCTGCATTTTACAAGAGCTGGTCTTCCAATACATACTGTTCAGTGGCAAATGCACTATATGGTTCCTAACAAGCTTTTACTACTACCTGTGCCAGCTGAACCCTTTCCTGTTTAATACGAAGTTACGGCAAAGCAATTTGCTTTGTGGAATAAAGGGAATCTGAAGAGACCAGACAGAGAAATCCAATTTCATCTCCAGACAGCCACAGCACTATATGCCTTCCACGTGAGTATGCGTGGGATGCTACCTTGACAGCTACGTAGTGAGTTCAGCCTGGACTTCTCAAGGGTCACCTTGCACATCCAACATGTCTGAAGTACAAAACTTTCTCCATCAGCCTCAACTGGAATCAGCAAGTCCTTCATCAAGCTTTTCACAGTACCCTTCCTGTAATCCTTGCCTGTTGGACTGGGAAGATCTGTTCAGTTCCTCTGACCTCCTCCTCATCTCTAGTGCTTAACCCTCTTTTCCCTCCCCCCAGGCTGGCAGTCTGGAAAAGGAAGACGTGACTGGAAGCAGTTGCTAAAGTGGTTTGCGTGGAAATGGCTGTGCAGAAGCAGGGACCGGCCTCCCTGGGGACACTGGAGAAGAGAAGCAGACCCCAGCCAGCCTGACTCAGGGAACGGCTACGAGGGGTGCGAATCCCCCGTGCCTGGAGTCCGCTGCATCACTGACACCCCCTGCCTCGTGGAGACACCGCAGAGCACCCAAGGGTGCAAGAGCTGTCCTGCACCAACAGGCATCCAACCCAGCAGCTCTGCAGGTGTGACAGGCATGGCTGAGACCAGGAGTGATTTTGCAGGGTAAAGCTCCATATCACACCCTGCTCCCTCTCCCTGCTTCCTTCTCCCTGGTAAGGGCTAAGGAGAAGCAGCAGCAAGAGAGAGATGCATTTTTCTGGGTGGTGTTTTGGCAGACTTCACACCCTGCCAGGCTGCGCAAGCCCACGCCGCAGTACCTCTCTGCTGGATTAGACTTCCCGCAGCAAGCAGGAAGGCAATGTAAACACTTGTGCGTGGGCTTGCAACTTGAGAGGTGTAAAAGCAGGTATTCACACCTGGCCTGAGACAAAGTCATGTCAGGCATGGTGAAATGCAACAGCACCTATGCCAGTGCAGACCTGGCCTTAACATGATGTAAAATCATGGTATAATGTTTTTTTGCAGGAGCAAAAGATAAATCTTGGGGGGGAGGGATGATGACAGACCTTCAAATTTATGAAACTTGCAACCTAGTCCAGCTGAAATGGGGACTGACTTTATTTTGGATTTGCTGTTGGAAGAGGCCACAGATTTGCAGGGCAGGAGATTAAGTTCCTACAAACTTCTGCTCTTCCCCTGGAGTTCAGCATCCCAAGTTTTTCCAGTGTTTCTCTTGTGACAAGGGCTTTCTCTCCCTGATGAGATGAAGACATAAAGGAGATGCTAGTGAAGACATTTTCAACATGATTTTATTAATACATTTAAATGACTGATCAGAGAACAGAATAGTATGCTAAACTGTTTTAGAGTCAGAAAAAACATTTATGATCTATTCCCATCCCAATATCTGTTAGATGCAGATGCAAGTAAAATCCATATTAAAACATTTACATAGTTGTTTCAGAATAACTTATCTTCTCTATTGCAGCTTCTGTTCATTTTGGTGGTGCTAGTGGGATTTTGGGGGAGAGAAAGCTGGGATTTCTTTTCCTAAAACCATACAAGAACCTGCAGCCAAAACCAATATTTGCTTGGTAAAAATGCATGGAAAGGAATAATTTCTCCCTTGACACATCTACAATATAAGCAGGCATCTGGGTGGGAGGAAGAGAAAGGAGGCACTAAAGAGCATCACAAAACAGGTCAGTGGCAAATCTGTGAAGAGAAGCCAAGCGTCATGTCATCAACCCTAGGGCCTCTAGGCAAGAACAGCTTACTTGGGAAAATTCATTGATACCTACATACTTTTTATCAAAATCCACTCAACTGAAATAGTATTTTGCTCTAATTCTCTTAGGCCAATCAGACATGCCAAGATACTTCATGGCTTTAAACTGTAATAGAGTGCTGCAGCTGCCTCCAAAAATACCAGGAAAGTGTGTATGTGTTGGGGAGGGTGGGGGCAGTTAGGGTTCTCCTCTAGGAGTATCTAAGATATTGCATGGCTGCAGTTTCTCACCTTGACAGTTGATCCAGCCTGTAATCTGCTCCTTGAGTGATCCTGCCTTCTGCCATCCTGTTGCTCACCATTCATCTCCTGCCTGGGGTTTTAAAGTTTTGGTTTGGACAGGTAATCATGTATTCACTAGCCAAAACACCACAACTGCAGTAACCCAGTTAGAGTTTGGGTTCATTTTCATTAAATAAACTGTTGCATGACTTGTGGAAGGGAAATAGGACTTTTTTGAGTATTGGACTTCCACCATTATTTCTAAATTGTTCAAGACAAACTTGCAGCTGAGATGCATGGGAAATTCCTGTTGAAGTGAGTGGGAGATTTGCATATGATTGCTATTTGACCCAGTAACTGTGTAATCTACTTGTGTTCTGGTTTTCATTAGATATGGACAACCTTTTTCCAAAATAAATAACAATTCCAATGACAAAGGTCTTTACCCATCCAGAAAAAAAACCTCAAGCCGAGTTTTCAAATGTGTTTTATGTCTTTACTTTTACCTTTTGGATTTCTCGCTAGTCAAAAATAGAAGTGCCATATTTCCTGTGTTGTGTACTTCCAACTGTGACCCAAAAGATGAACATGAAATCAAAAGGAAGCCTGTTCCTAAATGATTTTTTCTGTTTGATTTTGTGATTCAATAAGTAGTTTATCCCGTCACCTGATACACATTCTTTAAGCCTTTAGACATTAATGCGTTGATATTCTTACTCTTACTATTCATAAAATGAACAGAAAATTATAGGAAAAATGGTATTTTCTCAAAATATTGTAAGAATGGAAGATCTCATTCCATGTCTTAAAGTCAAGATGCTACTGATATTGTTGCTATAGAGCATGAATCAATAAGTATTTTCATTTATTATGCATTGTGTTTATTTCTTATGCATTAATTTGATGCAGGATATGGTTTATATACAAATCTTATTACACATAAGTGTTAAATGTATTGTAGTTTGTGATATATGTTCCTCTAGTTTTTTTAAAAAACAGCATTAAACTCTTTCTCTAGTCTTGTTAAAAAACAGTGATCTTGTTATCTTCTTATGGATATTTTGCAAATGTTTACCCTTTCTCTTGCCTTGCCTGTCTTGAAGTTGACATACTTAAAAATACTGGAAAGGGAATTATAAATTGAGCAGTAATGTCACTAAGGGTCTACATTATTTTAATTAAAATGATGAAAAGTCTTTCATCTTCAAGAATCTCAAAGTAATACATGCTCTTTATATATTTACATCTTGTCAGTACTGTTCCCATCAAAGTCTCTGTCAATATTTTCTTTGATGTCAAAAAGTACAGTGTTCGTCTTCAAGATTCCCAAAACATTAAACATGTGGGAGAGAGGGAGATGAACAAGGAAGACTGGGCATGAAGAGATATATTTGCAATGGAAGGATCAGAAGTGCATCATAAGAAATTTTTTCTGGACTAAATGGCCTATTACAGAGGCTTAAGAAAGGATTTAAGAAGAAGGTGAGCACTGGGTAATCCTCTTTTTGCTGTATTCTCACAGTTCCTGGGAATCAGCAGCTAAGTGCCTTCCTGACCCAAAGACTTCATCTACCTTCTTATATCAATATCCAGTAATGGATGTGTTCACCAATAAACCGTGCAGTTTCTTTTTCAACACATTATACTCTTCTCGATAATAATCTGTAGCAACAAACTCCACTATGCAGTAATGCAGTGTGGCAAAGTATTCCTTTGCTTTGTTTTGTGTTTAGTTTGAAGAGCCAAATCTGGGGAAAAAACCATATATACGCCTAGGCAAAGGTACTGTAATTGTATCTCTGCACCTTAACTTTACATCATAATCTTTCTTCTCTTTACAAGATTTGAAGCAAAGAACAGAATACAAGGTGAAAGTGGTGTGTATTGGGTCTGGCTGAGATGGAGTTAATTCTCCCCGTAGCAGCCCTCGTAGTGCTGTGCGTTGCGTTGGTAGCTAGAAAGGTGTTGATAACACACCAGTGTTTCGGCTACTGCTGAGCAGTGCTGGCACAGCATCAAGGCTGTCTCTCCAACATTTACCCCTCACCAGTACGCTGGGAGTGGGCAAGATCTTGGGAGGGGACATGGCCAGGACAGCTGACCCAGGCTGACCAAAGGGATATTCCATACCATATGACATCTGCTCAGCCATAAAAACTAAGAGAAAAGAGGGAGGCCATTTGTTATTAAAACATTTGTCTTACAGAGCAACTGCTATGTGTACTGAAGCCCTACTTTCCAGGACATGTCTGGACATCACTTGCTGTTGGGAAGTAGAGAATAAATCTTGTGTTTTCCTTTGCTTCTGTGCACAGCCTTTGCTTTTGCTTTATTAAAATGTCTTTATCTTGATCCATTATTTTTTTTTTCATCTTATTTTCTTCCCATCCCATCGTGCTGAGGAGGGGAGGGCTAGAGCAGCTTGGTGGGCACCTGACATCTAGCCAAAGTCAACCCACCACATGGTGATATGTCCTCACTGTAGCTTCTATCATGAATACTGCAAATGAGGAATGCTGGCTCAGAGTTCAAAACTATCAGGTAAAACCAGAAAAAAACAAACAGTACCAGTGGTATATGTGCTCAATATAGACTATCTTTTTCTAAAAAACCAATTAAAAACATGATTTATGCAAGTTTGAAGGGAGTTAGATTCAGTAAATCAGCTAATAGGAGATAATATGGCAGTGCATTGCCTTTGACAACATAATTTAGCCTCTCAGTTCAAGGATGAGAATGGCCTTAAGATACATTTTTGCTACAATATTGTAGAATTAGAATAATTTTTAAGTTAATAATGGCCTGGTTACTGATCAGTGGCACATCCCAAATGACCATCTTTATTTTTCACAATTCTTAACTCCATATCACTGTTGACACATCAGCAGTTGGGGAAGAAAAAAAAAAGATAGACTGAAATCCTTGTTTCCTATCTGACCAGGGTTGACAGAGTTCTCCGTTTGGGCAATTAAATACTGTCCCAATGGGTGGACGTGTCAGAAAAGATTGAACATCTGATTCCCCTTTTAGTTCTTTGAATCTCGCCTTCTGGTATAAATCAGAAGCAACTTCACCAAAGAATGTTGTGAAGACAATCTCATCCTTTGCGTATATATACCTGTTTCTAATAGCTCAAGTATTTATTATTTTTTATACTATTCTTGAACAAAATCCTCTGTTCCATATTACTTATTGAGCTGATCAGTTGCTTTCCCTCTATATCCAAGATGGTTGCAATTCCATGGCATTCTCTATTTGTAGAAGGTAGAGGTCTTCCAGGTGATAGAATTTTTAACAACCTAAATATATACTTCAGTAAATAGAACAGTCATATCTCAGTACTAACAAAAGGGTGGCATAGAAAAAATTAATTAGTTACAGACTAAATTTTCTGTAAATTGCTGTTCTTTATTTCTTCTCATGATACCAAATGTGTTAGTCATAAATTTACCTCTCACAGAACAAGTTGAAAACAAAAAAACTTGTAGCAAGAACATATTTACCCTATACTTTTATCCTTATAGCCCTGTTTCATACAAATTTGAGGTTAGCACAAATGGCACCATCCTACAGATGTAGCTCTAACACAGTATGTGGTTTATGCTGAGCCATTAGAGCTATTAAAGTGCATTAACATTAAGTAGTGTAATAACATGAACTGTGCCTCCTGCATTACTGAAATGCTTCTCTCCTTAATACTTTTATTGTGGAATTCTGTATGATTTATTACTGTGTAGCTGAGCTAATTTCAGTATTACATGTCCGAATATTTTGGTCTTGTTTAGGCTAGTCATAAGCCTCTTAAGGAAATTTGGTTTGATTAAGTAGCTGTCTTTGGCTGAACAGGTGAGTTCATCCAAATCATGAAAGCACCCGCTACCACTTTACCAGATTGTAATCTGAATAGATACTTTATTATTGCTGTACTGAGTGCTTTTAGATGAATAATTCTGAAAAATTATTGGAATACTTGTCACTGATTACATTCTTTGCTTCACATGTTTTTTTGCATTTTGCTGTCTACTTGGTTTTTTAAGTGAGGCCATGACGGATACCAAGATCATGGAGTGACAGAATGAGCTTAACTAGAAAAACTGAGTTGATACAATTTCCCTAAAGAAGCTTAGCAGAGAAGTGGCAGCATCAAAATGAGAATTTCCAAGTTTCAATTCAATCCCTCTTCAGTGCTGTAGCTATTGTTTTCAGAGGTATATCTGCCCCTTTTATAGTTGAGCTTTATGTTACAGTTGAAGAGTAGTAAACTTTCTATAGAGTGTTTAGTCTTTTATTGGGAACTTTAATATTGGTCATTTTTTCTGAAGTATTGTCAAATGTCTCAAATACACTACTGACAGATAACAGTGTATTACACCTGACTAATGTATAATCTTTTCACCTATAAAGGTCTTGGTATTTTCTTCTTCTGTTAAATAAAGCCTCATGTCCAGCTCTAGCAACAGTGTAGCCAATATGCTTTTATTTTATCATAGAATAATTGCATTACAAAATTGGAAAATATTCAGTTGCTTTCCCTTTCAGCACTGGACTACACTCAAAAGCCAGAGAGCAAAATGGTTCTTAGCAAACTGACATTCAGTGCCAAGGATAAAACACCACAGTAAAGATTTCTTCTTAAAAGTATAGATACAATGTAGCTTCTAATATATCTTAGGCTATCTTGGCAAACCTTTGGGTGTATACTGTATGCTATTGATTTAACTGAGACCACAAAGGGAAATAGGCCTCCCTATGTCCCAGGTCTATGTTGGTCTTTCACTTAAATACAGTAAAACCAAGGACCGTGTTTTAAAGAATGACATAACATATAACAAGAAGGAGCTACACTTTATATACCTCTTCTGTTTATCAAGAGGGAATTTCCCCTTCTGTTTGTTAGGGAATTTGCCCTCTCTTAGTAGTTTACAGGGTAATTAAAGAGCAAGTTCCTTTCAATGCCATTGTTTATGTTGAATTCAGTAATTCACAAAAACTTGTATTAGAACTCTGATGTTCTAAATATATTCAATTTTATATTGTGCCTTAAAGATATAAATAGTTAAGCATAACATTAAAGGGAGAGCAAAATGCCATCCAAAAAAGAGCTTACCAGAAGTACATCATGGCAGGCTATTCCTGACAAAAAAAAAGACACATTAAAAAAAAAACAACAAAACACCCCTCAAAGAAACCTACAAAAAAACCCAAAACCTAACCAAACAAAAACTTAACCTACTGCATCTTCACACAATGAATGCAGCACTTCTCTTCTACACAAAGTTCTGTAAATGATTCAGATGTGCCACATAGAAAACTATTAATGGGTCTAAAGAATACACAATTTAAGGAAGAATTGTAAGGTAGGTGGAGAGCTAAGAAAAAAGAAGATGGCACTGGGGACTGTTGAAAAGAGAAGCATTGTGCTGGAGAATAGATGCTAGCTGAGTTCCTCAGGGAACAGGTTTTGATTTCATTAATTATTTCACATAGATTTTAAAAGCATCCAGAGGAAAGTCAATGGTGTCATAAGGGTGGGAGCAGTATCAGTATCAGAGACAACTGAGATTGTATATGCAGGACATGCCGGACAACCCTGAAGACTCATGCAAAATGCTAGGTCATGCACTTGGCAGAATTTTATGTTACCTCCTGTATGCTGAATATAAATGAGGAAGAGGAGGATGGGATAATGACAAGATGTAGCTATGAAATACGATGTAGTTATGAAAAAGGCAAATGCAGAATAGACTCTAGGATGATGCCAGGAAGCTTTTAAGGCATCTTTAGGGTGGGAGAACTGTTCCCTTCTATGATTGCAGATCGAAAAATGTTAATGACAATTTTAAAGGACTTTGTGAGAGTTGACCTGAATTACTGTTTTTCTGTTCTGGTTATGCATACTTATACTCCATCTGAAACAAGTACTTATGGTCTAGTTGTGGTCTACTTTTTGATCAGAGGTGAAAAACATCTGCAAACTAATAAAACCTAACCTATCTGATTATCTAAAGAAAATAAAA
>JANZLP010000011.1:2723501-2738494 GCA_026930925.1 Chelictinia riocourii
TGATGGGCAGAGAATGAAAACTCATCAATAAAACTCATTTCTTCTCTGTGCTCTTCAAACCATCATGTGCTTTGAGAAATGTCAAAATTTGTTTTTCATGTCTTTTTTTTAAATTTGACTAAGAAGATTGAGAATCCTAGACACTTCTATCCAGCTTACTTCTCCTGCCAGTGAATGTTAGACAAGATGTTTCTTACGTGGTATGCTACAGTTTTTCGAAGAGATTCTCACATCACCTCTCGACAGTTAAACTGATTTAAATTTCAAGAGCAATACTACCATCAGTTTTACACAACTGTATGTAAAACACTAGTTACTATAATATATATACTTGCCAAAATTGTTACCACGATGGACCACAGCATAACACACGGCGTTAAACGGCTCCGAATTGCCTGCGTCCTTGTATGCTGAAGAAGCGTCTCAGATTCCCTTTGTGGCCTTCCAACGCTCCTTTTCATCGTCACGCTGTTGATATAACTATTTGATGAAGTGCTTTGAATTCTGAATGAGCAGCTGTTAGCTCTATAGAAGTTATGTTATCCTCCTTGGTGGTTGGGCACATAAGTTCTGAGGGGAGGGATTGTTCAATAAATAATTAATAACAAGAAGCTTTCCTAGGTAGATGAGAGACAGATCCTATTTAAAGTGATTTTGTCTCAGTGGTTGATCTGTCTAACTCCAGGGTTATTTTATCTCAAACTTGTATTAGTTCTGCTTCAATTAGCATTTTAGTCCCCAGTGGGGCAGTGCTGATTAATTAGTTATTGTTCAGTAACTTCATCTTCTGGCCCCGACTCCAGCCACTCAGTCTAGTGTGTATTGATCAGCCTCTGGATCTGTGGCCTGTTCTTTTTAAGGCTGCTTAAAGACCGATTGGCCTGAGTGAACCAGATATTGACCTTGGCCTTGATTCAGTAACATATTTAAGCACACGTCTGCATCTAAGAAGGAGAATAATGCAATAAATTCAATAAAACTATTTCTTCCTGCTTAAAGTTAGGCAGGTACTTAAAAACTACGTTGCAGTCGGAGCTTTGGCTGGTTGTCTTCTTGGTCAAATATCCTAGAAGGTTAGAAATGTAGGAACATTGAAACTTGGACTTGTTTTTAATCCATCTTATCTGTCTCAAACACCAAGTCATATCAGACACCTCTTTTGTACATAAGAATGTACGAAAATCTTTGCCATGGATAAATCACTCATAGGAGATGGTTCTTTCTAAAAATCTGACATCTGATACTTTGTGAAGACCTCAAAACAAAATGGTTTCAAAACACCCCGGATATTCCCTGCATTCATGAAAGTTTATTTTAAAAAATGTTTGGTGATGGTGTGACAGGTTTGGTGGGTTAACTAGGTATTGTATGAACATGGAAGGTTCTCTGATCACTTTACAACCTTTATCTTTCACAGATATTCCCAAGGTTTCTTGTAAAGAAAAGTATGTATATATAGCACTGCCAGTAAAATGCTTTTTGTTTGAGTGGGACTGTGTAGGGAATGATGAGTTAGGATCAGTAACTTCTGTTGTCCTCGTATAAAAGAGCTCACTGTAACGGAAACATTCTATGCAAGTTTAGGATGCTATAGAAAAGTGATCTTGTCATTTCATAAGTGCTCAGTCTTAATGTTTGATGTTTTTCGCTTTTTATGCACTGAACAGATATCATAAACTAACTTTTATACAACTGCTTGATTTGCATTTTTGTTGGAGTTGTATGATAACATTTTGAGTTTTTTAGCTAACGGGCATTATAATGGTTAAGAAGGAGTGTAGAATCCAAAGATAACAGAAGTTTAGGAAATGTCAACGTATTGCTTTGCCTATGCTCATGATCTTTACTACATTTTTATTAAAAGCTAGTTAAAAATCTTTTCCTTTACCTCCTTGATGTTATAACTCAAATTTTAAACCTTGCTCATGATTTGAGATGGATAAGAAACAAAGTTCTGATCCCAGGCAGAGTAGGCCTCGTGTAATTTGGTATCATGAGCTACCTAGGGCCCATCCAATCCAACTACGGAAATGTAATGGAGGCATCTCAGGAATCAGAGCAGTGCTGACTCCTTATATAAACAATGCCTTTATAGAACAAAATGAAGAGGTGCTCTGAGAGGGTGCCAGAAATTCAGGGGAACGTGAATTCTCTATACGCGTACCTTTCTCCATGCGCTGTCTTTGATCGTCAGAAACACTCCAAACGGAGTGTTCCTGGACAGGGAACTGCGTGTGTGAGCGAAGACTGTGCGAGTGAATAGGTGTGTTTTGTCAAAAATTGTGTTATTAACAACAAAAGCTTGTTTCTACTGATAAGAACAACGTAGTGTTAAAGCTTTTAAGCTTTGCTATGAAATATTGATTGTGATCTGTGTCTGCCCTCTGACCTAGAGACAATGTGCAGAACAGAAGTTTTCCCAGCTTCAACGTCTTTGTTAAATACCTACATTTAGTAGAAAGAATTTGGGCCTCGCTACCTAGGAAACAAACATACTGGAAGAAAGGTTGCCTTCATGTAGGACTGCAGTAAGCAGGTAAAAGTTAATCAGCTACAGAAGAAAGTGAAAAGAATTCTGCAGTAGATGGGTGGAGGACAATCTGTCATCCACATTTTTCTGATCTGTACAGTCCCTATTAATTTTAGAAATTACCTTGCACCTTGAAGTGTTAGTGGAATCAAAAAAATGTGTAAGTTTTTCTTAATTGGGCTAGTGTTTAACACTGAGCATCTGCGCTATCCATCTAAAAGTCCAACTTAGCTTGAGTATTCTCTAGCAAAATGTGTTGTTTATAAGAGAAATCAAATGAAACCAGGCTCTTCAAAGAAACTTTGATTATATGTTCATCTAAACAGGTTTTTCATAATCAAGAACATTTGGGAATCAAGCCTAAAGACAGTAATTCATGTAATATTTTTTTTTTTTTTTGCCTGTGAAGTGGAAAATCTAGTAGGAATCATAGAAAATAAGAAAGGAAATCTCAAAAAAAATTTACTTAAAAGGATCCTTAGGGATAGTTAGGAGACCCTATAAACAGAGGGAGTGTTGTTTTTTGCATCCTATTGGATTATTTTAAGTCATTAAAATATCCCGTACCTGAAGATTATAGAAGAATCATTTAAATAATTTTCTTCTGCAGATATTTGTTTTAATTTTCTCATTGTCAATATGGAACAAATTGTATCAGGGACACCCACAGCATAGGACACCCACAGCGTATTAAAAAAAATAATTAAATTTGGGGTGCAATAGAACATTTGGCTACACAGTTTACGTCAATAATACTGTACTACAGATAATAGTTTTCCCAATTCCAGACAATGCAAACGTTGTAGGACTTTTTCATTTTACGGTGGGGTTTTCTTTTTCTGTTAAGTAATAATAGTTGAAAACTTGACCAGCAATGAAGAATGTTAAAAGCATCTTTATGATTGCTGTAAGGAAGCCAAGAAACATCACGATAAATAAAAATCATGTTGATTTAAATCAGTGGCACTCAACCTTGAACTGCTGCGAGTCACTCTGGCATAAAGCAGAGCCACCAGGAGCCACAATATATGTTTTACTCGTCTACTATACAAAAACGCATGTAGAAATTCATTATAAAATAAAGGTTAAGACATTCATCCATTGAATTACATATAATTTGCTGTACTAACAGGATTATTTATGACAGGTTCAAAGTGGTTTCTTACATTATAAATCAGAAGTGAAATTCTACAGGGCTATTAGATGAGGGTGGTTAGTTGTATGGCTGGACAGGCAATTGACTGAGTACAGGGGTTTTCTCTTCTGATTCAGTGAGAGCTGAAAATATATCTTCAGTCTGCAGAAGTGTCTGCAGGTAGAAATATTAAAATGGGGATTCGGAGACTTCCTTAGATCCAGAAGCAGGTTTCTGCAAGCCTGATGGTCAGATTCCTTAGGGCTATAAACGGTATTTCAGAGGGAACCACCATCTGAGGAAGTTAGGGTGCAGTCTTGTAGGGTTTAGCATTGTGGACACTGCTATGTTTTTGGATAATTTTCACATTATTCTGTGGTGTGATTACTTCCTGGAGAGCAACAACAGCCCTCCAAAAATCTGGATCTTTACCCACGTGAGTTCTTGAGACCATAGTGACTAAGAATCTCCGCCAAAAGGTACAAAGGAAACAACATTTCTGACTACTTTAGCTTGAACTTTGATAAATAAAAGGCAGAGTAAGCCTATAGGTTGAAAAAAAATATTCAGAAGAGGTATCCAAGTCTCCCCTTCTGTTGTAAAACACCCATATAAGTTCCTGAACCTCCCAGCAGCTGACATTGCCCTACTAAAATAATAGGCACAGCTTTCCTGGCTTTATTTGCTTTCTCGTTCACCAGAAAGCTAATGGGATCACAGTTTGTGTCAGTACATACGGATGCTGAAGCAAACACTGAAATGTTAAGAATGATAAGAAGGAAGAAAAGGTATCCTTATCTGAATTAACAGCAGCGCAAATGACAAACCACAAAATGAGTTCTGGCCGTGCTCTTCCCCCGACCTGAATCCGTCACGGGTAGGTGGATTCACTACTTGCTTCTGCTCCCGTCCCACCGGTACATCTGCTCCTCGCCACAGGTGAGATCCAATAAAGGAGATCCACTCCGGTGACCTGAATGTCAAATTCCTTGATTTATGGGGGTTAACCTCATCTCTGTGTTCGTGAAATTTCCTTTAGAATTTTTATTGTCAGCTGCAATTTCTGCACCTTCTTGTGCCTGAGAAAAGGAGGTTTTTTCCAGGATCATGGGTGTTCCTGGAAAAAACATAAAGAACTAAATAATCAGAAAAGACCATAACAGGTGCAACTGAAGTTCAAGCTATTTCACTTTCAGATTTTCTTATTTTTAGTAGCTATTGTTCAGATACTGAGTGATTCGTGCTTCATTTTCTTGCTCTTCAGCAGCACTTTGTTGATATAAGCTGAGCATGTTTCACATTTTAAGAAGAGAATTTTAATATTTTGAATGTTAGCCTGTTAATAAGTTATGAAATAATGCAGTTTCTGCACTTTCAATTACTTCTCATATATTTGCTGAATTTTCTTTTCTTAAACTATTCATATTACAGTGTTATTAATGCCTTAGGAAATGCACGTGCCTGTGAATATTGTAAAGTAGCCCCTGGAAGTAATATTGTTATGTCCTCACATCACAGAATCAGTTTGTTAATTATTTTTAAAATTTGCTATTAAGCCAATAATCTCTATCTGATCCAACAAACATCTTTGTAAAATAGCTAATTAAAAAACCAAAATCATCAAGATTCCTGATAGAACCAAGTGTTATCATCTCTGCTCTTGCTATGCAGATCTGGGTAGGTGAAACAGGCACGTGTGAAGGACTCAGACACACACAAAAATGTAGCTATAGAAATGAACTGGAGCTGGAATAAGGCACTCAAGTGCAAAACTTGATTTTAAAGAAGTCCTGCTTTTTTAATGATTTTTTTGTCTCTAATTAGGAAGGCACTTAAAGTAGGTTTCATCATACAATGCAAGTAAATCTTCAATATGACATGTGAGGTACTCTCCTTAAGTTTCTTTTCTAGTCAACTGAAAAAACCCAGGTGCTTCTAGATGAGAATTACATGAACTATAATGACTATAAACAATCTTTTCTCCAGCTTAGAAACAAGAAGCCTCATTTTTATACAATTTACTTTTTGAAATTAAATACTATTTTTATGTCATTTTAGATTTTTATCATTTTTTAAAAGATGGTTTCCCAATTCCATCAGGGTTATGGAGCACTTGTTCTGTCACAGCATTTTGATCCATGACTTGCACATTTCTCAGAACCAAGTCAAGAGTGTCTTGCTTTGTTTCAGCTTTCACCAAAAGCTCCTGCATGAATCAGTCATTTGTGGTGTCATGTAGTCTCTGCATCACACTCCAACTTGACATTTAGCCACCCTATGTGGGGGTGATTTAAGTTTCTGATTAGTAATTTGTTTTTTTGCTGTTTCTTAAATCTCTCTTGGCACCTCACTGACACCATTGTCATCCTGATTAGGCAGTGACAACTTACTTCTAATAATTATGTAGGCCTGGTGTCTTAATCCATAGAGATGATGTGTAACATTCAGTACAGTTAACTAATGCAAAGCTTTCTTTGACATACACTACATCCTTTTTCTTGCCTATGTAGTTTATGTTACAGGTTTCCCCTGACTGCTTTCCTTCCATCAAGTCTTTGATGCTTCTATTAGGTCAATATTCTCACTTAAAACTAGGTATCCTAGTTCCTTCATCTTATTTTAAAACTTCTAGCATTTTAATAGTAGCTTGTATGCATTTGATCTGGTTGCTTATTTTTCTATGCTATTTTTAAATAGTACTTTTGGGTGCAGAATGAGCATAACTGGTGTCCTAAATGAGTTTTACCAGCTTCTGTCTTATTTTTTTCTCGAGGATATAAAGCTTTTTTAATTTCACCCTTCTATGATTCATCCTCCAAACCAGATTTTCTTCTATACCTGTTGGCTTTCCTATAGTCTTTAATTCAATCCTCTTCTCTGGTAACCTTCCTGTTTTTCAGTTACAGCAGCTTTACCTGAGTCCTATTTTTGCTGTACAGACTTTGTACAAAGTTTGTCCAGTTCCTGAAGAATCTAAACTCTTACCCCTACACTGTTGTCTGAAGGACTGATTCTCCAGCCAGCATGAAAAAGCACTGCTGGAGCAGGAGCGGACGTAGATGATCAAGGATATGATTTTCATATTTGAGGAGTCTATCTGATTAGCATTAACTGAGGTGCTTTGCAGAATACTGCAATCTCTGGCCGAAAGCAATGGTATATAGTGTACCTTGTTCACACTCCTTTACTCAGCCACATTTTGTTCACTGAGAAATGCTTGATTTGTTCCTGTATGAGCAGCTCAGAAATAGAAGGGTTTATTGCCCTCATTAAGGGAACAGGCAAAATTGAAAGTTTAAAACATATGGAGTTTCTGTGTTACTTCAATAAAAATGCAGGGAGCTGTGAATTTCTTCTCACATACGTGGGGGGATTTCTACTGTTCAGTTTTCAGCTTTATTTTGCCAGAATAAAATATTCAGCATTATCTTCCCCGAAGAAAAGGCGGACAATGTCAGAAGGAGAAATTGGGAATGGTTTTCTCCTTTCAGAGAAGCAGCTATGCAAAATAGGTGGAAGATGTATAAACTAGTATATTTCTGGTTCTTTAGATACAGAAACATAGATATTAACTCTTAGTTTTGTCCCCATAGGTCTTTGGAACAAAAAAGTTCATTGGCAAGTGATGAAATGTCCCTACTATCTGTTTAAAAAAAGAAATCCATACTTGCAACAAAACTGAGAAGATTACTAAAGCCTGCAGTTCTTCAGTCCAAAATTAGAAATTACAATAGTACATCTTATATTTAAGGAAGTCCAATATTTGTACTCAGAAGACCCAAATTTGAATTTCCTTCTGTTGGGCAAACTTAAAACACTTAAGCTGGAACGTTCTGTAGTCACTGCCTGCCCCGTGACAGATTTCTCTTGTGTAAAGCTTCAACAGTTTCTTATAACAAAACCATACCTTGCGTTGGTGCTCCCGGCCCAGGATCCCTAATTATTTGCAAGCTGGAAAGGACGCAGCTGCTGCCTTCACAGAAGGCATGTAAGAGCTAGTGCATCCGAGGAGGAGAAGGATCTGTTATGATCACTAAATATTGCCTGGGAAACCTCCGTCCCTGTTGCTTTCACACACTTGCTGTGCGGTGGACAAGACGTGACTTTTCCAATCAGCTCTCCTTTGTTCTTCATTTTTTGGATGCCCAGGATCAAGGGTACAAGAATACTGGCCACTGCTCCTAAGTTAGATTAGTTGTTACTCTCTGGTGGACCCGTGCTTTGAACATAGAAATCATTGCAGAAACATCAAATACTAAAGAAAATCAGACTTTTGAGTTCAGGCTAGGAGTAGAAAACTATGTGTTTTTTACACATACGTATTTTATTTTTGTATCACTGTGACTGTAAGAAAAGCTCATAGATATATGGATGCAAAACGGTCTATGAATAAATAGCCATTCATTAAAGGATGCATTTGTTCTGTGTGCAAATCGTAAATATTGTTCAAACCAATTTCCTAATGTGTATGCAGAGGAGAGCGGAATAAAGATTTCCCGGACAAATCTTAATGTTGCTTATTATTGATATTTTTTCTACAGCCCCCATCATACAGGACAATTTTCTCCTGATGCTTAAACACATGATCGTGTCATCCAGGGCTGATTCTTATATTTTTTACCTGTTTCATAAATACAAGCAATCTTTATTTCAAAAGCTTTAGTCAGGTCTCAGGGAGGGGAGGGGTAGTATTTCTTGAAGCAGGACGGAACGTGAAAGCCTGTTGAATGAGAGGTATTCAAAGGCATTATTTTCAAAAAGAGAATCATCTGATATATACCTGAATCCTAAAATCAGAATTAAATTATAATTCAGCACTAGCTTTTCATTAAGCCTCGGCACCATAGTTTAAGAAAGAAAAGAAATCATTCCTGTTGCACGCGTGACTTTATCACTGAACTGGCAGGAGTATTGTGAGCAGTGGAAGAAATTGGCAAAAGATATAGAAAAAAATCAGTAAGACTTAACTTTGAAGAAATGATGACGACAGCCTTGACTGACTTCTGGCAGATGCTCCATGTGTCACTTTACTGTCAGAAGAGGCACTGAGCCCTCTTTCCACAGAGCTCTGTTCATGTCCTGGTGCACAGGAACAAATTTTCCCGCAATCTGTCAAAAGAAAAAAAAAAAGCTAATAAAAAAAATTCCAAAACCACCTTTTTTCCCAGTGGACAAAAAGCACGCAAGTTTTTCAACAAGCCACAGAATCAATAAAACTGTAAACAGTTTGACAAAACAATGTGTTCCATTAGACTAGCTAGAACACCTTTCTTTCAGCTTTTCCTATTTTCAAGCTTGTTTCTTCTGGGTTTGCTCAAATTGTTGTTTTCCCTTGTCCTCCTGTAAAAGTGCCGATATTCTCCACCCAAGAAGGGAAAAAGTTGCTCAGCTCTCAGCACTGGTAATCTTTTTAATAATATGTAATATTCACTGCATAAAGTATTAGGAGGGACTCCCAGGCACATAACCGCATAGTTACGTATCTAAGAGTTGCAAGCTCAAAAAATAATTTAGATTTCATACATTGGGTCCTTTTCACAAATATTTATTTGTGAGAGCTCCTGATAGAAAGAAACATGCCGAAGCTTTCAGGTTTTAATTTTTTTTTTTTTTCCCCACTGTTTATACAGTTGAGCAAATGGAACCGGCGCAGTCAATTGCTGGCAAGCTAAAGGTTGGGTTTCAGTAATGGTAAATAGGGCACTTTTAAATTTTCAGCATAAATGTGCTTCAGCCTGGCCAGTCTCCCTTGGAATAAGGCTTCTGGTTCTTTTATTTCAAGTTGATTGAGGAAACATCAGGTTAGACAGTAGTTTTACCCTCTTCAGAAAAAATTACTTGGCTTGTCTTGATGTCAGGGCAGAGACCACAGGATAATTCAGGTTGGGAGGGACCTTGGGATGTCACTGATCCAACCTCCTGCTCAAAGAGGGTCAACACGGAATTTAGATCAGGCTGTTCAGGGCTTTATCCAGTGTGGTCCTGAAAGTCTCCAAGGATGGAGACTGCACAACACTTGTGAGAAACAACTTCTTTTGCATTAATTTTTGATTGCAAGTACCATACAATAGACATTACTAACCTTTATTAACATATTACAAACCCCTAAGGTGACACAGGTTTATGTTGTTTCTGTGCCATCAACTTTTAAACCACTGAGTCAATGATAATTAGAAATATAAATGGTTGTTATTTTGCTTCTTAAAGGTTTATTCATTGACTATTTAAATGGGATTAACTCCTCTGCATTCCTAAAAAAAGATTATTTGTTGCTTTTACTCGGCAGAGCTTTAATACATTTATTTCTCTTCTGCTAACATTTCTGTGTGAAACTACTTGGATCGAACATAAATGTTTTCTCAATTAAAAATTATAGGTGATGATGGAACTGGTCAATAAATATTCAATATTAAAAGTGGTGGAACAAGAATATATTCTTGCATTTTGGAAAAATGAGATGGACTTCTTCATTAACTTAATTTTACCTCCAATGAAGTTTATAAATAGAAAACTCTTCAGATAAATGAGCTTGTATAGGAAGCTCTAGCTATATTGCAAAATTTAAGTATGAGTTCCTTGATTAGATGATGAGATTCATTAAGTACAGTTACAGCATAATTCTAAAATGGCTAATTACTGCCCTACATGAATTCTTTTTGCAAGAGTTGAGGAGCATATTCAATACCCCCAAAGGGTTTTGGGGGGTTTTCTATTGAGTTTTTTGCATAGCAGTTAGGCTGATTTATCTCTGCCATTTCTTTAGGCATTGAGTTGCTCACGTCAGTATTGCGGGGTCACTTTCTGTACTCGACTGTTCACAGAGGGCAGGAAACACAACAGTTTGATATAAAGATGAAAAAACCCTCCCAGGTTATTCAGCCCTGTCATTCATTCCTGTGATGAACCCATGGCATATAACCATGTCCATAAATATAGCAGACTTCCACCTGATCTGCCAAAATAGTTAAGATGCGTGTCCCAACTGTTCTTTTAGAAAATTGTTTGGAGTCTTACTCACTCAGCTGGCACAAAAGCTTTTAATTTCTGGGCCAACTAATTCAAAACAAGTTTATTTTATCTGCTCTTGTACCAACTTTGCCTTTAACTTTGTCTCTTTGTTCCTGATATTTAGCCACTGCGTGTTTCACAGGCAGTGAGACACATCATGCGCTTAAAATTAATGGTACGGCTTTTTGGCTGTCTCTTAGTATGTAAATTTTAGGGACTCAAATCTAATGCAGAGAGTATTTTTTAAGTTAGGTGGGATGAATTGCTCTGTAGAAGTATCCTTATATTCTCCTGGCCTTACCGGTGACAGAAGAAGCTTATGTTGCTCAGATAACTTCAACTTGGATGAAAATATATAAAGGCAAGTGGAAGGGCCCTTGTCCTTAACAAACCAAACCTTTGGCTGCCTTGTCTCAGATACTGAATTCTCTCCTGAATGCAGAGTACATCAGATGGTGTTCAGTACTTCACACCAGGTCTCATCACGGTCCTGCAACAGCCACGCTCCTCTGAGGGTATTTCTACTAAGTCGCGTTTCTGCAGCAGTGTGACTTGCTAGAAACACGCACTAGTTCTTCATCCCTTAGACTGTGCTTGTGGAAGCACCTTCCAAGACTTTGTGTGCCTTCCCATGCCACCTCCAATATAGAAAGACACTCGGATGCTCAGTGATGAGGAGACAGCTCACTGAGAACCCTCACTAAGCTAGGGCAGCTGTGAGGTTGCTCTGAACAACACCTTCCAGTGCAGTGACTGCAGGTTCAAAGTTAAAACATTTTGAGTGTCGCCAATCCTTTATACCTGTAGGCGCTTCTGGGAATCTAAAACCTTCTTTATAAAATACAGAAGTCCACACTGGAAGGTCAAAATGTGCCCTTTGGTGGAACTGAGATGAAATTTCTTTTCCTCAGTTATTTGCTGTGACTCATTACCATGATTTTTTAGCATCTTTTGCCCAGGAGTCACTTGCCTAAGTTAAATGTCAGAAAGATAGATGTCTAAGCCTGAGCTAGGCATGCTACAATCCCTTTATACTCAGTGGAGAGGAATAGGCTCTGCCAGAGAATGACTGATCTGACCATTTAAACATCAACTTAAGGGAGAGGTACCCTGTCTCAATTTGTGGTGTCTTTATATGCAGACTTTCTGAGGTGGCGTAAGTATCCCTTTTTTACAGGTGAGAATAGGAAGCAGAAAGGCTGCTCCTGGATTTTAGCTTTAAAAAAACCCCAACAAAACAAACCCACTTCCAAAGGAGCTGTGAATCCCCCAGGTCCCTGCAGATCCCCCAGGTCCCTGCCAAGGCACAGCATGAGCTATATGTACAGTTTTTACAAGCAGGCTGCACTCAGGCTGAGCTCAGCTGCCCACAGAACCCATCCATCCTTCTTCCAGGAGCCTCAACACTACTACTTATGCAAACCAGGGCCTCTGGGCATCCCGTCTGCTTGCCGTTCACAAGGGTAATGGGAATAGCTGTAGGTGGAAGGATGCTTACACTTCAGGTAAATACATTTTGGGATGCCATAAGCACTGATTATATCCATGGTTTCTCCTTGATGATACATGCAGGATCAATTTGGGGAAGTCACCAGATACCGCCTCCGGTAGAAAATGTACATTTCTTGATCCCCATGTGGGAGCAGCATACTCAGCTCGTGAACCTACAAGCTCATGATCCTTTCGGAGATCACAGAGGAAGCACAACAGGAAACTGGGAACAATTTCTCTGAGGAAAAGGAAGCAGGGAAATCACTGACGCTTCCTTACTTTCAGGCATGGTTGTAATTAGTGGGAAAACACTGAGTTTCAGTGAAGCCAGAATATGACATTAATTTCTTAAGGTAATGTCTTCTGCTGCATGGTTGAGGTTTTGGGGTGGGTTTTTTTTGCTGGGGGGGGGAAGGTGTTTGGTTGATCTGAAGGGAGTAAGAGGATGGTTTTGGTTTTGGATGGGATATACTTTTCATATTTTTACACAGTCACTTGAAGAGATTTGTAATAGAGATACTAAGATTGATATGAATTACATGTGTAAGGTCTGGAAGAAACTGTAGAGCAAAGGATTAAAAGAAAGGCCTGTATTGGTAACAGAGAATATCCTTCCCAAGAAACTGCTCCCAGCAGTAAAATGGACTACTTGCCTTTGGACAAGTCTTTTTCAGTCTTTGGAAATCAATAACGTGAAGACTAGTTCACTGCTGCCGATCAAAAAGCACCCAAGAGGTAAGGACTTGACAGCTGCTGTCTCTTTTCCTCTTGTCACGCACAACAGTGATCCAGACCACGCTGCTTGGACATGTCTTGGTGCTTGCAAACGTGTGAAGATGCATCTATAAAATCAACTTGCTTAAAGATGTTGTTTAATAAAATTACTTTCTCCTCCCACAGGAACTCCCACTGAGATTTGTTTGACTAATTCTCCTACAGTGGAAATTACTTTGCTTTACCATTGCCACACAGCACTGCCCACATTAGCGCTGAATTCAGCCTGACCGTTTCATAACAGGTTCTCCAGATGTCAACAGCTGATAGCTATTTTATTACGGATCAATTCTCTCACAATAGCCCAGATTACCCCCATGTATTTTGGGGAACACTGTTCAAATGTTTAAGTCAGGATCGTAATTGGCCGTGATTCCCTGTACACAGGCAGGTATTCTCGTAAAGACTGTTACTCAGAAGTTGGGCAAGTTGAATTCACACCTGGAAGTACCTCTTCTCACTGAATATATGGAAACTGTTGGCTTACTGTGTTCCAAACTGGGCACTCAGACAGGTGCTTAATCTTAGGTGGGACCATATCCACACAAATCATGCACAGTTATTTCTCATGTACTAACACATGAAAAGATGCATAAACCTAGAGTGCAGCAGCCATGAAAGGGTTAACAGCCCAAACAGCTCCTTCCAGCTGCAGCTCAGACACACCATTGAGTTACTGTGGCTTAACAAGTTATTGTGTTTCTGCTGAGCTACTGTCAATGACCACATATGTATTCCACGCTTGTGACAAACACAGTGTAAAACGTTTTAGCCTGACATCAGTGACAAGAGATACAGACAGGCAAAAGCTGGCTTAAAAGACTGCAGCACGCATAGAGTGAGGCAGCTGCAAGGAAGGGATATGGACCACCTCAAGAAAACGCCAGAAGAGCTGAGCAGAAGTGACTTTTGGAGCAGACTCAGAAATGCTTTTGGGAATGGAAGGAGAGGGTTAGGAAAAGCCGTAAAAGATACTCCTCATCTCTTGGCCCATCAGGCAGAAGCTGGGTGGGTGGCTGGGTTGTGGGGAACAAGAAAATACTTAAGCTTCCAAAACCAGTGCTCTAAGCCTCTGTGAAATTTAAAACGCAGTGCTTGATGTTACCAGCACAGTAGCCCAGAGGCAGCTAGGGTCATTAAGAGCCATGGAACCCAAAGACTGCCTTCAGTGGGGAACAACAGCAAGACACTGGATGCAGTCCAGCCTGCAGTTCTGGAGGCCCAACACCAGCCCTAGCTCAAAAGAAGCTTTGCACAGTGAGTCACAGTCCAACAAGCCATCACATTGGAGCAGGACAAAACTCGAAGCAGCATGTCCTCCTGGCTCTGCCACCCCCAAACAAGGGACAGGGCACCTGCTGCCCAACAGGAGACATGAGAAGCAACCCAATGGCACCAATAGCTACTAGGTCTGGCCACAGTGCAAAAACTGCAGGTGGGAAGCTCAGCCCAGGAGAGACCGTGTGCTCTCTTACTCAGGGAACTGCAAGGCTGCATTTCACATCAGAACAGTTAGATGGGGAAAACTGACCAAAACAGACATACAACAAAAAAGCACAACCTTTCCCGAGGTATTTGAACGCCTCATCTCTTGCACTCCCCATGAGCTCTGTGTCATCCCATTTCTCCTGACTTTCTAGGGAAAGTGCAAAAGCAATGCAACGTTTTTTTATTTATCATGGAATGATCATGTACTTAGTACTGAGCAGAGCACAAAGAATGAGATGGTTTGAGCCCCAAGGTGCCTATCTAAGAAGTCAAACGCAGGACAGAAAATGCAGCTGCTGACCAACGACAGCATATTTCACAAAGGGACCTTGTTTTATACTTCAGATGAATACAGCAACATTTCTTGTATGGTGGATTACAAGCAATAGACTTTGTGGAAACGCAAACAGGTACATGAATGAGCAAGATGCTGGCTATGTCAATGAAAGATGTTCCCAGCAGAGAAGTATGAATAACAAGCAAAGACAAAATGTGTAACAAAACCAAGGCCATAGGTCTTTTAGGATAATTTCTATTCTGTTCACAGTAAGAGAAGCAGAATAAGAG
>JANZLP010000011.1:2999660-3011150 GCA_026930925.1 Chelictinia riocourii
AATATTGCATTTTCTACAGGAGATTTTTCAGGAACCCAGAAGTTTGATACATGCAGGTGTATTTCCCCAGTGGTCCTCAGAGTGGCTGATGCTTCTGTAACTAATATTTGTCTTTAAATATCCTCTCCTTTAAGCCCTCCACATATACAGCTCACATTGACTTCAGGGAATGTTAAATAAATTCAGAAGTTGTGAATTTTGCACGTATGATAAATGATATAGACAACAGATTTGTCTCTTTAAATGAAATAATGAATTTGGGAAAGTACAGTTTATCTGAAACTAACTGAGGGTTACTCTCTTCTTTGCTCTTCTTTTTCTCCTGTTTTGAGAACTGATGCTTTGCCATAGTGAACTCTGGAGGAGATAAATAACCAAACCTATCTGTTATGTTTTTCAATTTTCATTCCAGTCTTACAGCTCCTGATTTTCAGGTATTTATCTCCGGAAAATGATACTATTTTATTTTTTCTGTTTGTTGTGCATCTTATTGTTTTACCCTCCAGCAGGGAATTGTTACTACAGTATAGTAATGTGAGGAATCTCAGTAAAAGAAGTCTTCAAAAGCAGGGTGATATCCCAACCACTTACTTCAGGGTCAACTTTAGATACTGTGATATTATAATGCCTAAAATTTTGGTACTTGTTTACAGCAAAGTGTTTCAGATAGTCAAATGGCAACAAGATTCCCAGTCCTGTAACTGGAAAGGATAAATGACTATTAAGTAACATTCAGAAGGTCTGTGTATTAAGTGAGGAGCTGAACAAAACTAGTCCAAAATAAACACTAGGCACTGAGATGGTCCTGAACTCCTGCCCTCCTCTGGCAGTGGGGCACTTGACACAGGTATCTTAGATACCTTGGCTCACTCAGGTTCAGAACCTAAGTTCATCTTCTGAGGATGGTAATGTAAATAAACATTTAAAATCATAGAAATATCCTTTACAGGGCATATGGCTGTCATTGTTGCCCACCATTTGCCTACTAAGTTAATGGTAATAGCATTTGTCAGGAACCAGGAAGCCTTTAATCTAAAACCGGTTGATGGAGCTCAAACTTGCACTTCCTATTTTCCAGAAATGTACCTTAGTAAAAGGGCTAAGGACTAGTTTTGGTTTAGAAATCCTTTACCCTTTATCTTGAGGATGATCTCCCATGCATCCTGGAATGCAAGACCTGGAGACCTGGTGAGAGCATGCAAGAGGAAATCTGACTCTATCCATATAGCTGTGACATGCAGGACATGCAGCCCAGGGGCATGGTATATTATGACTCTGTAAGTTTCCAGTCTGAATATTTTAATTTGGTTTTGAAAAAGCAAGAGGATACTTCTGTGACTCAGATTTTCTTATGAAGACTGAATTACAGAGGTGAGGATTGCTCCTCCCTAAGGAAGATGTTGTTAGTTGTTTGTTAAAAAAGAACAAACTGCAAGAGAATAAAATACTAACTAAATTTCATTAATCGGAAGAAGAGCAGTAGGCCTTTGGGAAATCTATAAATATCTGCATCAAAAGATAGGTTGCTTTGCTTAGTAATTGGAGCAGGTAATCTTATGTATGAAAGCTATGCTATCTGCTGACTCTTGTAATAGAAAAGGGAGTAGATTTTTCTTTTGCACAAATGACCATATATATTAAAAAATCCTATGCCCAAAACCTCTAAAAATCTAGTCTTCTGAGAGGACAGGCTTTAGATCTTTTCAATTATGAGATGGTAGAAGAACAGAAGGTTATAAAATAAATGAAAACAATCTACTTCTTAGATGCTTTTAGTTCTGGAACTATTCCTTAGCATGTGCAAGTATGTTCTGATACAGAGTGTAGAATCTCCAGTATCAAATTCAGGTTTTAGTATCAGGAACAAAAGTACATTGCAATTGCATGGACCTTAAAGGAAAATAGCCTACTAATAACAGTCAGCTTGGTAAATCTTGTATTGTATTCAACACATTACAGAGTTGTATGTTTCTTTGTGATTATTTTTTTTTCCTTAAAAATGCTATCGATTTTCAGGTTGGATGAGTTAATTGAAACATTTCTCGAAGATAATGATCCTGATAGCACTCTGGATGTTGGTGCTGACATGCGCAAGATCAAGTATTGCTTCATTCATGTGAAGGTATTTATATTAAACATAGATGGAAGTGCGGCTGGCAGTGAAAAGAACTTGAAGACATTCATGGTTGAAGAGTGTCAAAATAAATGCAATACAGTGGAGAGGCATTGGAAAGGGGTAAAACAATTGAACTGTGAAGAACATGGAGGACTGATAGACAAATGAAACTTAGCTGGAAAAATTCAGCAGCGTTTTGTGGAAACTCCACTGTCATGGTTTAACCCCAGCCAACAACCAAGTGCCACACAGATCCCAACAGATGCGTCCGTTCCCTTGGTGTCCAAGCTCCGGCTGAAATTCAGCCTTGAGCTTGTCAACACGCTGCAAATCCAAACTGCCCCTAAGATTTGTGAAGCAAATCCCCCCTCGGGAGAGTCACCCTTCTCTTTGCCCCATCGCTATTAGCTGAGAGTTTATGGTATCGGTATAAGACGTCTTTGTAGTCCAAAACCAACCCACATAGAACAATTACGATTTCAACTCATGCTTCAGACACAGAGATTTCATTTCCCAGCCCTGTAACTCTGGATATTAAAACAATTTAATTTCTTCAACTAAGTGGTAGATTTTTTTAAAACCCAAACTTTTGAGCTGACCCCTAATAAAAGCAAATAAGTATCTTACATCTTAGAATGTACTGTTACAGTGCAGAATCTTGCAGAGCAGCAGCCTGGACAGCCTGCTTGAATTCAGCCTTCATAAATTTTCCCTATTATGTGAAAGAGAGAAATTCTAGCAATACAAAATATATTAAGAAAGAAATTAATTTAATTTTGGCTGGGAAAAAACCCAAAGAATAAAGAATAGCTATTGTAAGACTTCCTTATGGATTTTAACTTTATGATTGACAAAAGTTTTTAATCAAGAATCATTGCTACTGAAGTGACTGCAGCTGAACATTTATATTGTACAAAATGATTAACCAAAACAGAGTTTTATGATCAGTTTATCTGTTTCTGGAGTACTGTAAAGACATACCCTAAGGACATAGCTTCTTAGCTGGAGAGGCACAGAAAACCACCTATGAATAGTTGATTAAATGCTCTCCTTACCCATAAATGCTATATATCTCAGCGTCTGAAGACATATATGTATCTGCTACGACTGTGCATGCAAAATAAACCTTTTGTTTATGCTAAATCAATTAGGACGGCATTAGAAATTATAAAACAATTAAGACTACATTGCCATCAGATAACTGTTGAGTGATGCTTTCCTCCAGCTGTTTTCCATTGCATTACATGCTTGTTCCCATCTAAGCGCAGTAGTACGTAACACCGAGGCATCCCTACCCTTCAGTGGGTTTTTTCTCGCTCACGCAAGGGGACAGAAGCAATCAGAAACAAAACAGGACTAAATTTCCTTATCCCGCATGTGACCCAAAGCTATCGGAGAAGGTAGGCTGTCCCACAAATCCCACTCCCTCACCCGCAGGTCTGTCTGGGAACGCCGTAGGAAAGGGTGCCCAGGTGACCATACCCATGGTCCTACCACCATCAACCGTGTAATGCCCCTCATCCAAGAAGATGAAACAGTCTTCCCATTTGTTTCCTAGTGTTATTTCAGGGTTTGCTGCGTGAACCCACTCCTGATTCGGAGCTGGTCAACATCCATGTAAAGATACCACTGTTAGTGAAGTGGTGGATTCTTGGAGAACGCCCCAGCTGACCTGATCCCAGTATCAATCCCTGAAGGACACCAGTAGTAACTAGCTGGTGCGAGTGGATTTTGTAGCATTGATCACCACGGTTTGAACCAAGCAGTCTCAACAATTTCCCACCAATTTTATCATCCGCTTATGCGGCCCACGCTCTACCGACATGGCTCTAAGGACGCTACGGGACACCGTGTCCAAGGCCTTGCAAATATTGAGGATTGTAGCATCCACTGCCCTTCTTCTGACCACACAGCCAGTCAGCTCATCCTAGAAAACAGTCTGGTTGGGCCGGCACAACTTCCTTTGGTTGCCCCACGCTGGCTGCTCTCATTCCACTTTAGACCATTTGTGTCTTCCGTGGATACCATCCGTTGGGTTTTACTGCGGACTCCTTTCTGGAGCTGCAGTACTCTCTGGTTTAATGATTATAAATGTCTCCTTCCCTTTTTAGAAGTGCAAATGTATTTTCTGTACCTTATCCTAAATCCTTGCTGAAGGGCACTAGGCAAGTGGTGGAATTTAAATACAGGAGAGTTGGTTCAGCAGCTTAGAATATCACAATCCAGACACAGGTATAAGGAAAACAGAATTTCCAGACAAAGAGCAATCAGGAGACATGGTGAAAAACACGGTTGCTTAGAGAAGATCAAAATCTTATAAAAAGAAATACAAGGCATTAAAATGAGCTTTATATTGCTATACAATTTACAGTATTCATGGAGGTAGCATAACCCCCAAACAGGTTTGGGGGCTGGACGCTTCCCTTTTAATTTCAGTAAAACCCAAGTACTTCCAGAGGCTGCCTCAGATCTAGAGCAGACTAAAATCATTAAATGTATTGGCAAAATTCTGTCCCATGATTTTATTTCAACAGTCTATAAGACCACATATTATCTGGGATGAGGGCTTTGTAAGGATCTGGAAGTTTGTGAAAATGCTTCTGTGAACAGATGTTGACTTTAAAGCAGTCCTTTATCAGAAGACATGCTATTTTTTCTCGTATCTCCTTCTGCAATCTAAATTTGCTGCCTTCCAGCTCAGCAACAGTTTAACTTCTAAAAACATATAATTAAAGAGCAGAGGAAGAGAGAAACTTGGGTGTAGGAATAAGAACTGGAACTGTGAGTGTGCTTATAAATCATAAAACTGATGTTACCATAGCACTTTTCTTTTTCCTATATATTCACAGTTTTGGTCTGTATAGGAGCACAATAGCTACCCTAATTTATCTATAAAGTTACTGTTATAATAACAGAAACTGGGCTGCCCTTCCCATTTTTCTCTCCGTGATCCATCCATAGTTACTGTGTTAACACTTTCTGGGGCAGGTCTCTGTTGAATAAAAAGACAGTTATAAAACTGCTTCCTATTTGCAGCTTCCCAAATAAGCTATAAGAGAAAGAAATTCACAGGGACTTCACTGGTGGAGCTGCTGCTGCTGAAATGTATGGAAAACAAAGAAAAAATATGGCATTTTAAATTATTTTACTCTAAGTTGGCTTCTTAAATAGTATATTTTATTGCACAATGAAATCGAATGATGAGTAAATGTGCCAAATTACCCCACAGTAAGTTTTCCCTTTTGATAAGTTCACTAAAACAAAACAAAAAAGTCACTCTCCTGTAGAGAGCTAGTGCTGCATATACATGGTATGCATCACAACAAACTTTGTTACAGTCAAAATTCAAATCCATACTCAAATGATAAAATCAACCAAATATTTTAGAGGTTTTTTTACAATATGCAGCAGACATTATATTTCAATTTTCCTAAACTGTTTTAAAATAAATCACACACCTGAACATTCTCACAGCTATGGCTATAGACTACGGAACTCCTGGATATTCTTGGGGTGGGTGTCAAATTGTACACCTCATCATTTTCCATGGTTTTCATCCTTAAAACTTGTTACGCGTGCCTTACCAGGTGCAAACAGAGAATGTGTGTGTTTTCTTTGAGAGAAAATAATGAAGAAATAGGGTGTAGCTTTTATTTCAAGCAGCAGAAATGGATTTTTCCTACCACCATCCCTACAAAATATTTAGAAATCTCTCCCTCGCTTGTAGCTGAAATAATGAACGGTTGTGCATGTGCTGTGTGGTTGTAACCCAGGTGAGTATAGCTGTGGCTCTGTGGTTGCATGTTTCCTTAAGGTGGCTAACAGTTACTCCTGTCTTAAAAAATTGTGTAGGTATATTTCTACATCCATGTTTTTGAGAAGAATGCACGTTTTCCAAAATAAAAGCAGAAGCGAAAAAAAAATCTGCACACAAACAAAACAAAATTGCAGAGAAAAATGTCTTTACAAGCTCCCAGGAGCTCCCTGGTATAAATATTGGTCACACCAGCTCCGGTAACTCATGGTTCTCCCTGGCAAAACTGGTCAGGTATCGACCAAACCAAATTCTGTTCCACCTACTGTATTGTCAATTTTTCCATGACATTGCCTAAGTCATACGTAGACACTGAGGTTTGTGACACTTTTGAAAATATATTTTGCTTTTATCTCTTTTTTTTTTTTTTGGTAGTTAGGTTATTGAATGCCAGCAGGAGGTCTCTTGTATGCAATACCAGAAAATAACAGCTTTTGGACAGGATGAGAGCTCCCTGCTTTACATTTTGCCAGCTTGCAACATATTCAGGAACTTCTTATCAGAACTCAGTAAGCAATGTGTGAATCACTGTATTTTTAAAACTTGATAAAATCGCTTCAAAAGCTTCCCCCCTCCTCCCCCCCAAAAAAAACCCAAAAGAAAGGAAATGTCTTCTGACAAATAGATATTTCTTTCAGCCCATGCTATATATATATATATATATATATACACCATATATAGGGGCTTCTTCTCTGTCTTCCTTGGCAAAGTTGCCAATTTAATGATATCATTGTTTATTTTGCTTTGAGAATTATTTCCTCCCTAGAATAAATATTGAGGTATAAAATGCTGATGTCACTATAAAGCATGAAAGAGATACAGCAGATCTGGGAAAAAATCCAAAGTGCTTCCGACTGTCTTTTCTGCCAAGCTCAGGCTTTTTTACCCGAAGCTCTCAGTCCTCAAAAACACAGAGTCACCTTTAAAGATAATGCAGGTGTAGTCTGAAAATACTAGAATTGTGTGATTGGAATATAAAATGTCAGCTCCTTTCAACACAAGAGAAAAAAACAATTTCCAAAATCCACTGCTTAATAATTATGTAGCCATTTATGATCTAGAAACATAATTTTGAAGTTGTTTGGGTTTTTTTTTTCCCCCACCAATACTAGATATTTATAAGACTTCCCCAGCACTCTGCATATTGCAGGGAAAGGGGGGGTGTATGGGGAGGGAGCAAGGACACAAAATTTTAACAAGTGCTTTCTCTTTAGGAAGCAGTTTCAAAGTGCAGTCAGCAAAACTACACGCAGAAAGCAGTCAGACATTTAAATTCTACCATTAGCAATAAAAGGGATGTCAAGGAGGTGTCTCCTGAGAGGAAGGATGGTCTGACGGATTTCAGTACTTTCAGTCATGCAGCCAGAGAAGAATTCAGATTTTAAGCTAACCTGTAGAAAACTGACACAGAAAATGAAAAAAAAAAAAAAAAAGGTTAGGCTGATTCTAAAGCAAAGACTTGTTTTTCTAGCTTTATTGAACAAATGAAGAGAAAAAAAAATAAATCCCTGCTTCACCGTGAAATTAGGAAATTGCCCAACAAATGGAAAAAAAAAATTAATTCTCAAGTTCCATGAGGGGAAAAAATGGAAAAAGAAAGTTGAGACAAACATGCTCCTGTGGAGCACAGTTCTGAGCTGTGGATTTATAGCAAGTTTGGAAGTATTTGTAGCTGTCACTACTTTTCTTCTACGGTCTTCCGCTCAGATGTCCAACATCCTAGCGGGATCTCACGGGAAGCGGAGCTGAAACCTGCCCCAGGCTGGGGTCACTCCTTGGGCTGGACACATTTATTTCACGTGCAGCCAAAAGCTCCTTTCAGGAGTAAAATGTTTATTGTTTCTGAAGAGGAACCTGCATGTGTAGTCAGAAATTCCTCTTCCATCCATGAGCAGGTTGGGTCAGGACATTTATTTAATGCAAACCACGCAGTAGCTTGTAGAGAGGGGACGGGGACGAGCTCAAGCCACCCTCTGCCGGTGGCGATGCCGCCGGCACTCCAGGTTTTTCGGGAGGGGTTTCATAGTGATGGGTACATTTTAAAAGGTTCAGAGGTCTGGTTGTGTTCCACAAAATTATATCTAAAGTGTGCATCTTTCTGTGTATGGTGAATAAGTATTTGGGAAGGCGATATCTGAAGGGGAAAGGTTACATTTGCTCTTTTTTTTGTTGTTTCTTTGTGATGAATAACAGAAAAATACAGGAATTTTCTGACCTTCTATTTGACTGTTAAATTAGAAAATCATGTATTTTATAGTTAGGCAACTAGCCAACCAGTGAAGTAACAATATCATAACAGCAAGAGAGTAATATTTTAATTGCAAAGCGAAAAAGCTTGAGTCAGGAAGTTAAAATGCAGATTTGTTTGTTTGGTTGCTTGTTTTCATCTGCCCTTAAATAAATTTTGGAGATAAAAAAAATTCAGGAAAAGTTTTAGTACTCCAGTTATTAATTTAAACAGGTGAGACTTTAGATTTACTCTTCTGAAGCTCCTAAGTACTTTTAAGAAGAGCAGGGAATAGCAGAGCTGATTGGCACTCCTGATATATTTCAAGGATTAAAACCTGAAAAAAACATCGGATCTTCTTAAAAAAATCCAAGTTTTCCAAATGTGATATAAAGAACTTTAAAGGAAAAGGACCTGTTTATAGCTATAAACTTTTGTAAGCCAACTATCATATTCTCTGTCTGCAAAATCAGATTGAAAAACTTCCTTTAGCGGGTTGTGGTAGGTCAGACTGTGGTAGGTCAGACTGGTCAGACAAGTACATAAACCAGCAGCCTGGTTATACCTGACTGGTTCCTTTCATTCCACCACCTCCCCCCGCCTTGTTCTTTTTCCCATGCTTGTTTTTCCCCCCTCCACTTTTCTCCCTGCCTTTCTCTGCCCTCATCTTTTCCTAAATGTAGAAGCCACCCTTAAATACTTTTTTTTTGCCATTGGTCTTAGTTTTGGTAGATGTGTACCTGAATTTGGTGTTTCTGTTGTGAGTAGAATTAAGCTTTCCCGCTAACATATGCAACAGCACCACACACACCCCCTCAGATTTCATTGGCAGACGATTCTTTTGTACACAGAAATGAGCGCCCTTAATATTGCAGGCACATTCAGTTTCAATAGTTGCACCTCTTTTTGGCAGTACATTCAGTACATTCAGATAATATATATATTAAAAAGCTGTGTTGCAAGTTCTTGAGTTCATGAAGGAAGGCAGTTCTGAGTCAGAGCAATGTTAGCACAATAAATATCCTTTTTAAACAGTAGCTCAGACCAAATGCTTGAGGAAATGGTAAAATAAATAAGAGATAAGGTGATAATTCTTGAGTGTCCTGACTACTTAGAAGCCATTGAGCAATATGGCTGCATCAGTGCTAGCCCTAAGCAGAAGCTGAGAGATACGACTTCCAGTTTTCCTCTTTGAAACAGGAGTAAGTGCAAATTTCATAACCTGAGCTTTTCCTTGTTTGTAGTCTGGATTTGCATCAGTACAGGTGGATCGGTTCTTGGCCTCTGCCTCCCAAGTGGGGTTGATTCTGTAAACATCTCACCCCTGTGAAGTGGGTAAGAGTTCTTATGGCACCGGGTATAAGGTTGCAATGGTGTGAACTGAAATTAAGCCTGCAGTTAGCAACTTTCCCACACTGTGATTGCAAACCTGGCTCTCGGTAGCTGTACAGGTGTTCATCTCTTTCATGCATATGCATTTTGGATGGATAGTGGTGATAACTGATTACTTGCACTTGAGGCTGCTGAAGAAGAGGAAAGAAATGCACGCTTGTGGGTGTCTTGTCGTGTTTGGTTTCTGTCTGCATGCAAGTGCAAAATGTTTATCAGGCAGTTGGTTTGGGATCTAAGTTAGAAATACACCTCCTTATTAGGAATCTCTTCCTTTCCCCTCCTTCCTGTCCAAACTCCCCAGAGTAGTGCTAGGAAGTGGCAGCAATTGTTATCAGCTGTCAGGTCATTCCCCTCACTTTCTGTTGAAGCAGGATCCACAGCCTGGCTGTACTTCTTGAAGAGTAACAGCAAGACCTGGAGATGCCTCTGAGTTTCTGCATCATAACTGCTGTTTATAGTAATTGTATATCCTCCCTGAAAATTGAAACTATAAAACTGATGAATTGGTTTCAGATTCCTTTTTCTGTTGGTCTTCAGTTGCGTGGACTGTTTAACACCAATGATCAATAGTTTCACTCCAGCTGTTCTCCTAGAAGCATATAAGATCTTTATGAAAAAGTAATTTGGGATTTCTTCATTATGCCTGAACATGTCTTAAAAGATGCCTTGCATGGTGCTGATTTTCAAAAGTGAGATAAGTAGTGTGGATTTTCTGGGAGAACAAAAATGTTAAAACTTGTTGGAATTTGACTCCCTAAATTGCTACTTTTTTCATTTGGTTCCTCACCTTTCTCCTTTCTTATGTATTAAAGCCTCTCTGGTAATTGTCATGGTGACTGCTACATTACTTTTGGTGATTTCTTCTTTTGGTACCTAAAAATGTTTGTGTGCTTTGTGTAGGGTTGTTTCTTTTTCTTTTTTTCTTTTTCTTTTTACCATTGATCCCAAGCCATTTCCATATGGCATAAAATCAAGGACAGAGGGGAAAAGAATGGCTTATAAAAGCAAGTGTGTAAATAAATACTTTAAACTCTTCATTTAGAAACAAATCAGCACATGTTGAGGCTCTCACAGATGGCTTCATAATGCTACTCCCAGTTTTAGACACTCCTCTGACCATCCTGCAACATCACTGTGTGAACCAGTAAGTTCAGCTGGGAGAATGGTGAATAATTTCCTATCTGGTGTTTGCAGTCTCCAAGGAAGCCTGGTTAAAAATTCATGGAGGCTATCTTGGCTCTTCACCTTCTGGTTTTCAAAGAGTTTGAAGCTTGCTGAATAAGGTATAAAAAGCAGAAGGTATTATCAGACAGCCTCAGGTTTGTGTTAGTGTAGGGTTTTTTTTCCCCCTTTGAATTCTGTTTAGTAGTATGCAAGGAGAACCTTAAATATTCTGCTGGAAAGGAATGGGTTTTATACCAGTCTTTTCCACTTCCTCATATTTGTGAGAGCCAATAATTTGAGGCACTTTCTGTTCTTGAACTAGTAATGATTTAGCAGGTAGGAAACATGTACTTCCTAATTGTTAGGTGAAAAGTGATAGAAACAGTAAAGCTACTTGCATAGTGTTTTTGTTAGGTAGACTCTCTCTTGGCCTTTTGTAGCTGATGGGGTTTCTGGTGTCTCACTGCAAATGAAAGGGACTTATGGAGAGTCAGCTCATTGCAGAAATAGCAGAAGGCTGTTCACTGTGAATAATCTCTCACAGAGACACAAATTCACAGCAACAGCATTTCTTCTGCTTTGTTTCCCACAGCACTAGGCTAAAGTAGTTCAGCCTTCCAGACATGACAAGCTTGTATTGCTCTTTTATTTGTTTAACACCTTTTATGAGCTTTAGGTCATTGATGTCAGATCTGGCCCACTTAAAGCATGTTTCATATTCTTCTACACACTGTAATCACAGCATGCACCTGGTCTGTTAGCCTGGGACGTGAAGAA
>JANZLP010000011.1:3549339-3562646 GCA_026930925.1 Chelictinia riocourii
CTGGTGCAGAGTCCATAAACTTAATTACTTTTTGCCAGAAATTGAGAGCATATACCAGTGTATGTTATTTAAGAATGATACTAGCATAGTTTTTCCCTGAGCTGCTCACCTCCATCATCACAGAACTCCATTTCCCCCCCATTTTCTCCCTTCCATCTTGATTGTTTTGCCTTTCCTTTTCCCAACACTGCAGAACACCTTGCTGTTCCTCCTGAGCAGCACTGCTGCCTGGCAGCAGGATGGCAAACAGAAAAAAGCTGAGGAGCGATGGATGGGGAAGCCACCACCATGCCTTGACAAGTGCTTTCATCAATTACACTGTAAAAAATATTTTAGTCTTAAAATAGTACCGGGTTCCCTCATTACGATAGCTTTGGATCTATTGGGTGTTCCGTTATTCACCAGCGAGCGAGAAATGGCACTGGACTAATTTCAGAATAACTATCTGCTCTTCCTCCAAAGCGTGAGGTGAACAATCCTACCTCTGGAAGAAAAAATGGAAAGTAACATCTGAAGGAGGAAAGGGGACAAAAGAAAAAAATAACTAGAAAAAAGAAAGAAAGGCTGTGAAGGTCACAGTGAAACAAAATAGTTCCCCCTGAATATATTTTTTCATTTAAATGTAATATCAGAAAACTGTGCAGTCATGTACTTTTTACACACAACATTGTATCAAATTAAAATTTGTTATAACTACCATGTACATCAGGTTAGCCATAACAAAAATGTAACTTAATATCTGTCACAAGGAAAGAAAAAACAACCTGGATATCCATCCAGTCATGTTAAAACCGAGCTGTGACACTACTGTTGGAAGACACCAGACCAAGCAGTTAGGTGGTGTGATCCTTCTCGAGTAAATACCTGACCCCTCTCCAGCACACGTTCTTCACGCACAGTGGAATCCGGGTCTTTACCAGCTGTGAATTTTTCATGGACTCATGGGGAAAACCACAAAAACCATGGCGAAAGGTCCATCCTGTGCTGGCTCCTGTAACTCACTGTAGTGAGTGTTTCAACGTACTGTAACTGAGCCAAAACATGTTTATGGAAAATGAGGTCATGTTTTACCAGAAAACACATTTGATGCCTTCCCCTCACTCATTTTGGATGGGATAAAGAAGCAATAAAAAAGAAGAAAAATCTGAAGTTTGGAAAAATGTATCTCTGCTTTTTGATACACAAGGAGAAAAAAGTAAGTGTGGGTAAGCTTATAGACTCTACCTGTTTTGGCACACTGCTTAACTGGGCCACAGGCTTTGCATATTTATGCAAAAAAGATGGGGCATGAATTTAGGTGACACTAACAGAGTTTAGGCAGAACCTCATCTTGAAAGGCTGGTGATCAAATAAATATTCTACCAACACCTATCATAATAATGATGAGATGTAATGAGGAAAATCAGGCAGAGTGGAATGGCTGGTTCCCTAGTGACCATGAGCAATTTTGTTGCTATAATAAGAGATGGCGATCTAATGCATTAGTAAGACACGACTGTAATTCCATCTGTTTAATGCTGATTTAGAAACTCATCTGTGCTCATTCTTAGAGCTGCAGTCAGGAATCTCATTGAATATTTGGGGGAATTATTGAGATAAACACATGGGAATATGGCCTCAGATGTTCCAAATGCTGGCTGGAAGCCTGTAAGGGTGTTAGCTGTACCCCTTTAATGTTTTTCCTGCTAATAAATAACTTTATTATGTTTACGGAAATGGCATATTCTCTGGGAAATTGATGCAAGCAGGATACATTGTTTGTGTGCAGAGAAGTTCTGGATGGTGATTGGAATTAGGTATAACAGATGTCACATTAACATTTGGCTGCTAAGATGACGGATGAATGATTGCAGCATGGAAGCATTAGGCAAGTTGATAATGGGCTTCCTAACACATGCTACTGTCATTTCATATTGCTGGACTAAAAGAACACCCCAACTGAATAGAGCAGTGAAATAAAGAGGAAAGGTACATTACATTCAGTAATATTCCATAGTATTCAGTAATATTCAATAATATTCAGTCAGGTTCAGCATTTCATACATTTCCCTGTTTAGCATACGCTAATATGTATGATAACCAAACCCAAGATATGATTAAGTTTCGGGGGAAAAAAATCCCCAAAAACAAAACAGTCTACAGAGCAGGGAACAAACCTAACCCCCCAAAAAAGCCTGTATTTTCTGTATAAGACTCCTGTTTAAGGAGTACAGGTATATCTGATACTTGGTTAAGCTGCTGTCTGGATTAGGCTCAGGTTCTTTTAATTGGGCATACATCTAAGCAAGTGACTCAGTCAAGTGGAGCAGCTTGATTTTATGTCGCCAAAGATTCAAATAGTCCATCTTTGCACAGCTTCTCATTAGATGATATCTTGATATTGGCTGGGCTCTCAGTTTTGCTGTGACCACAGGCTTCTTTAAGAACTCAGCCAGTTATCAAGAGCTGAAACACACTGGACTTCCTCATCATCCGCTGAATTACTCCATTTTTCCAGAGGGAAGCTCATCCCAAACCAGATGATCCACAGTAATGAAAATCCTAGATGACTTTTAGAATCTTTCTTTTTCCCTAAACTAGAACTTTCCAGCACTTTGGATATGAATCTTCATGACTTAAGTCAGCCTTGTGTAACTGCAGGTTCCTTTCCCTGTGGACTTGGCCCAAAGAAGGATGGGAGAAGAAGCAGCCCACGGTATTCACCAGCAGATCGCTACAACTAGATAAATAGGTCCCAACATAACACCCACAGGAAAGCTCTGTCTAACGAACCCCTTGCGACTGAACAAGACTCCATCAAAGTATGGACAAAACATCTAAACTGAATATATATTCCTTCCACTGAAATTTGCCGTATTGGATCTCTTCCACGGTGTTGACCTTGCTCTGTTTCTCAACTTCTCCACCTCCCTTTGGCTGTTTTGGGGTTTTATTGAGAACGGATCTTTTGTGTCTTATCACTCTCTTACTTCGTATCTGCCTGACTTAACCACCCAGAACTGATCCCATATTGGCAAGGCTCCTCAAGGTCTTTCAGATCCTGACTCAGCTGAAGCTGGTGATTCAGAAGTTGCCTGAATGTGGTGTTCAGAACGTACAGACATAAATTATTAAACTTGGTACTTCAAAAGCTTGTATTGGAGCAATTCAACGTTTACCTGAAATGTTACTTTCAAGTCTGCTTAATCTATGTCCATTAATTTAATGGTCAGATCATTTAGAATATTGTGATTTTTCTTCATAGGTAGAATGTTACTGCAATTAGTGAAAATCTCTCCCTTTCAATTTAGGTGATTACTCTTTGCCTGCTAAGTGTCCTGGAAAAAAATAACAAAGAGACAACTGGCTAGTTTCCTCCAGATTCTAAATTCAATCCTGATATTATTTCATCTAGCCGTATCATTTGCCAGGATATTAGCATCTGTAGACACACACAAAGCCACATGCTGTTAACCAATAAGCAGTGGGGGAAGGTGGGGGCAGGGTGTGTGTGTAACTATTTTGATTTTAAACCAGGAATTGCACTTGAGTTATGTTTCTGACATGACGTATCACCACTAAATACTTCTTAAAATTGCTCTGTACCTGTAGAAAAAGAAAGCTGATGCTGGAAATATTGGAAGGGAACTTTTGGGGTTTCATTCTGATAGATAAAGGAAAAAGAAGGTTTAGAAGTTTTTCCTTTCCCACTGGTTTCACCCCCATAGATTTCATAGCAACAGTGGACCAGGCCATAGGCAGAGCTGCCAAAGTGAGCTTTGTCCAAGACTCCACACATTAATTCCCCATTTCTCATAATAACCTGAAAAATAAACCACAGCTATTCACGAACACAGAAATTTTGATCTTATGATCTCTACAGATTTTTCTATGTAATCTACATGAAAACAGGTTTAAAAAGCCCACATATTGGTGAAGAGTTAAATATGGTCAGGTTATCTGTACTTCCAGAATTTACAGCAGAAATAAAACTTCTAACACCATCTGCATTTTTCCACCTATCAAGTCAAACAATGAAGACACATGGTCTAACAAAAACATGATGGAATCTGTATCAGTCAGGATCAGTACAGAGTTCTTCCCAACCCCCAGGGCCATCCTCTAACCTGGCAGTAACTGTTGCTGAATATCTGTTTTTAACCTTGTCATCCGCCTGCTTCCCTTCCCATTCTTCTACTGTAAACACAATTTTATTACAATACATCCCAGCCCAGCCTCCAGAGCTGCTGCCCCAGCATACCTGAGATTCACACATTGAATCAAGATTTAGGCATCTGTTTGCAGGTCCCTTTACCCAGGCTCTTCCACCAATCTTAGCTTTCCCAGTCAAATTCAGTGGGATGTGGTTTTCTGGAATGATGTTTATTAACAATGTAGAAACAACCTATAAAAAAGCAGGAAAAGTGGCAGGAACTACTTACTTCCTGTATTCCCTTCTCAAGGTAAAGTATTGGCATGGAGTAGAAAAGCAACGTACTATATGGATTTTTTTCCACTGACAGCAAAGCTTTAAAAGCTCAGAAATCTGAAGTTTACAAGACATAAATATCCTCTTGCTACTCTAGTCTTTGAAAGATCAATGAGCTGAGACATAATTATTCAGAAACATGGCACCAAATATTTTTCCAATAATTATATATTTGCATATAAATTAAAAAAAAGGTTGTCTGTTGGGTTTTATAGGAAAAAACGGCAGAGAATTTCCCCTACTCTGCTATGAGACATAATATTTGAATTGAATGTTAAACTCTTAAATAGTAGAAAATGGAGCACTCACTTGGGCTTCCCAGGTATTACATCAACCTAATGACGGTCTCAACCAAAAAGTCAAGTATTTACCTACAACCTTTAAGTTCAGAGATTTAAAAAGCACTGACTGGCATAACCTAGTTTACTATGATCAACAAATTCCTTCTCTGTTCCCATACCTGTAAACTGCAGCATTATACTTCTATCTGCAACAATGTTCAGAGCAGCAAGTAGAAGTACTATTCTAATACTGTCATTTTAAATGAAAGACAACTCTCATAGCTCAATAAACACACACCAACACCTATGTGGTGTTGATTAGATGACGGGATCTGGCTTTTCAGCAACCCTCAGCAGCACTGGTTTTAACATTAGCATTCTGCTTACTTTGGAACCACCAGCATTCTTTAACCCAATAAACTACCTGCTTTCCTGTCCATAACTGTTGTGGTTTCATAATGGCAGGAGGAAAGACTTTAATTCTTCCTTTTTTGTCTGTTAGTCCTCGGTAAACAAGCTCCATATATTGCTCTCTGGTGAAAAAGCAGCCCCGGATTGTCATGCTGACTCCAGAAATCATGTGATCCTGGATCAAGCCAGGAAGTGGCTTCCCATCCTAAAGAGGTAACAACAAAGACGGGGGGCAGGGGTGTGGATAATTAGTCATGTGCTAGCAGCTTCCAAAATTATTCCAGCTGTATAAAAGAACTAAAGTAATTTGTAAAGAACTCATCGGCACAGCACAGCTGTCTACTAAATCTCTTCTGTACATTGACATTAAAAGGAACAAGACTGACTAGATGTGCTGGGCCTTCTTCAGGTGAAAAGAACCACAACTGGAGACAGAACAGAAACCAGGAATAAACTTCAAAACTGATTTAAAAATAAAAACAAACCTCATTTATCACCAGACAAACATCATGCACATGGCACAACAGCTGTTCGTCAGGGGGCTTCTTTCCCACAGCCCTTCTAATTTGTGCCTATCGCCCATGAGCATGCACACAGAGCTCTTTGGCTTCCATTTGCTAGGTCTCTCTGCTAATCCAGAAAGCCAGGACATTAAGAAGGCTATTAAATACATGAGCAAAAAAAATGGCAAGTAGCCAAAATATTTCACATAGACTTGTACTGCTGATGTTGCTTCTGGATATGCACTGCATGCTTTGCAATGGGCATTTCAGATAGATTCCCTAAAATAAGGAAGTGTGTGAGTGCATAACAGAAGGACACATTTTTTAAAAAACAAAAACAACCAACAAAAAAAAACCTTGGCCAGCTGGCTTCTGATTATGGGTTGCAAAGAGTACAGCTTATCACCTTCGAAGTACCATCAAGTTCCCGTCCCTGTACATCTTATCACAGGGCTTGGCCACAGCTGCACATCTTATCATAGGATTTGGCCACGATGTCTCCACACCGCTCCACATCCCATGTGGTTTCCAAGGTGGCAGGTTGAAGTTGCCTGGGGAACCAGCATTGGAAGGGATTTCTTGCATACCAGCTGTACCCCACCCTGGAGGCTTCCTTATTGTGTGAATAATGCTCCATGTCTAATATAAGTTTAATTTTCAAGTTACCTCCAGTACTCATCCCACATAATCCACCCCGTGACTATAGTCACTCAAGCTTCACGATGTTCAGAAAGAACTGGGAATGTCATCTATAATTAAGGAGCACTTTTTTTTTCTCTCCCTGTAACATTCTGGCAAATGTTAGCCAGCAGGTAGCCTGGCATAAACAGGACAGAAATGCCTTTGTGCTATTAGTGTAAGGCCAGGCTTCACCTGTGCAGAAGGGAGACGGGGGCTTTGCTCCTCCCCGCACTAGGACTGACGAACACGGAGTCTGATTGCGGTTGTGCTGGATTCGGCAGTGCTCTCTGTCCCTTGCTCAGCTGTCCGGGTGGGGATGCTCTTCCTTTGCCAGTTAGCAGACCGTACCTTGAGGGTGGCAATGGGAGCCACAGCAGACCCAGACTCTGAAGTTTCCCTGTGTATCTTTCTCAATGGCCCCAAGTTAGATGATGATGAAGATAACCCAAAGATCTTTTGACCTAGGAAAAGGTAACTCAAAGGTTAATATTCTATGCTCCTGTATTTTACCCTGGCGAGTGATGGCTTGAATGGAAAAGAATAATTCTGGAGGCTAGAGAGATGCATGAAAAACATAAAAATTAATGCTTCTCTTAAATGACTTCGCTGTTCAAAGGTATATAATACAATTTGACTAGCAAGGCCATAGGTAAAAAGGGGGCTCAGTGAACAAAGCTGAAGGCTTAATTATCATCAGCTGATATCAGTGTAAAAGGCTCTTCAGCTGCGTCTAAGTAGCACTTTATGGTGGGATGGTCTCCACCACCCTGCTCCCTCCTCCTCCTCTTCTGGAGGACCCTCCAGCAAAAGACTGAAGAGGAATGCCCAATATCCTTACTATGATAACTGAGCATCTTCTTTTTGGTTTACTTGAAATTTCAAGTTGTTTCCAATACCTTCAGCAAGACCAATAACGTGCCACTTAGTTGCTGTATACTTCAGTTTACTCATAAGTATCATGGGAGCTACCTCTTAGCTGTACTGTGCCTGGTACAGCTCACTGTGCCTGATGTGATCCGAGATCCCAGAAATAAAAGAGCAAAGCACTAAGTAAGAAAGACCGTCCTCCTTCAACACACATCTCTACTTCCCAGTTATTAACAATTTTGTTGTCCACTGCCAATTTTAAGTTGATTTTAAAAAGTTATATTCAAGCAACATATTTATTTGAAAAGGAAATAATGCACAGAACAACCCCCTCTCTTTCCAACATTTTTTGGAGTTAAAGAAAATCAGTTACAAATGCAGCCAAATTCCTCCAACCCACAGAGAAGACTTTCCAACGGCCCCATTGCATTCAGCCTCCAAAAACTTTTTAATTGAAGTATGTTTACCTTTATTCATTTAATATTGTCCAAAAAATGTCATCTGTTCAGTATCACTGCCACACAAGGTGGTTATTATAACCCTTCTTTCATCCCGAATGGCTAGAAATGGGAGGCCAGCCTGCCAATATCCCTTTGGTGAAAGTACAGACAGATCAAAGCCATTCCCTGGAATGCTCCAACAAATAAGAATAATTTAATTTCAAAACTAGTTTGGATCGACTAATATTTACTTGGCTTAAAGCCCATTGGAAATGAAAACATTCCATTTTGGTCCATTCATGAAAGAGGTCACCCTCTCCCTCGTTCAGATCTGAGAATCTCTGGTTTCAGATAGCTGTAACGGGATGTAAAGAAGGTGGATGTGGCTCTTTTCTCTAAATATATTCCCTTCCTCAAACCAAAGGGAGAAAGCAGGTCTGCCTCACCAAGGGATGGATGCACTGGAAAAGCCAAGCCTGATCTCGGACAACTGTAAAACAATTCAGAACGGGATTTTAGAGTGGCACATCTCTGAACCTTTGGCTTAGTTAAGGCAGCTGAAAAGCAATTATCTCTGAAAAGGCCCAAACATTGTTACTAGGTCTAAAAAGAAAACTAGACGGACAACACACCTGTTTGTCAGCATATTTTGCTGGCATCAGGACAACTCCACCTTTTCAGGTATTTGTTTTTCCAGTGCTAAAGGCATGCGGATTGTGTGTAGGCAAAGTACAAGCAACTCCAAGTAATCATTTCTTCTTTCTCAGACTTGGTTTCTGTGTCTGTTAAAACAAAACTATTTACCTTCAAAGGCTTCTTTTTTTTTTTTTTTAAAATAGATGATCCTCAACAATATTTGGAAGTGATGATGAAGTGAACAAAATCTTTAAGCTCAAAAGAATTAAGATATCTTATGTTATTAGCTCAAAAATACTATCCATCTTCCAAAAAGAAATACTTGGGTTAAGCATGTAAAGACATCTTTCTCTTCCACTTCAGGCTCTAGAAATCTGTCTGGTTCTGGGGAATTGATCTCATTTGGGACCACGAGGACAGCCCCAGCAAATGCAGAATTCAAGACCTCAGGATGAGAAACATGAGTTTAGCTGGCAGGGGGGGAATTTTCCCTGAGGGATATTGGTTCTACCAGCAACAGGTACATTTCTCTGAAACAAACTATGAAGGGAAAAATATTCTTAGCATCTTAGCATGGTGGCTAACAAATTTTGAAGTTGGGGTTTTTTTTTGTTGTTTTGGTTTTTGCGTTTTTTTAAAAGACAGCAACTATTTTTATAGCTGAAGCATGTGATTTCTAAGCTGGTTTTCCCCCCATGGTTCATAGTGGGAATTTTGAAGTACATTATCTAATGCACTAACCACCCACTCTGAACTCTCCCCACACACACAGTCTAAAAATACTTATGAAAATGAAGCATGTGTTAGATAGCAATACTGGAGCACTCAAGCATTACTTTAGCATTCTGCTTTTAATGAGAAAACACTAACAACCAGTAATTGTGAATTTGTTCTACACAGAAAAGCAGAATTGCTGCTTTTCCATCTCTAGCTGTTTTTTCATGCAGGAAAAGCCTAGCCAGTGCACTCCTACTGAATGGAACATCCACGGTTAGAGACTCACATGCAAGGAAAGAAACCCCCCTCCCAGTATACTTAAACTGTGACATGCACATATTTTTGTCTGCCAAATTCGGCAATGTGAGTAACATCCATCTACCACAACTACAACGGTTACAAGCCGCGTGGATTTACTCCAAGATGCCTTAAGCATTAATGTGTATCTCTGATGTGCTCTCAAAGCCCTGTGGTTTTATTTGCTTGAGGAGTGCTATCACCAGAAAAATCGCTGCCAATTCAGCTCTGCCCTACAGATCTCATATACATTATACTGCTTCTTGCTATGTAAATGTAAGAGGAGCAGTGGAGCCCTCCAAAACCTGGCGCTTTTAGCTCCTGTAATTTTAGCACTGGTGCATGTTGCAGTGCAAGTCCAGAAGAAGATACATCAGGGCAAAGGCTGGTGGGAACTACAACGGAGTGTGGAGCTGGGCTGAGTGATGCCCAGAGGCCGGGGAATAGAAACACCTTAAACCAGATTGACCGTGAAAAGCATACTAATGTAGGATCAAATCAAGAGTGTCCCTTGCTCCCTTGCCTTTTTGCCTCGATTAATAGTAAAAATACAGACGTGAATCCACACTAAACAGTTCAACTGCATCAATACAGTCAAAATGGTACAAGGTTTCTGTGTAGCCTAGCCCTAAAATTTATAGGCTTGTTCATTTAACATGGTCCTTACAGAACCGTTGTCCATATTCCAAAAGCTTTGCTGTAGGCAGTCCTGGCAGACTGACCAAGAACTGAGTGGATATGGAAAATGAATTGACTCGGTACTACAAGGAATGGTTTCTCCAGGGTTGAGATTTGAAGTACATTAGTGGGGAAGTGTATGCTCCACTGTTCAGGCTGAAATTTTCTGCAGATGAATAAGAAGACTTTGCTGCCCAAGGCTGTCAGTTCAGCAATTTTCCATGAAATAAAAGGGAAAAAACCCTCAACACTGAGCCTTCTAAACTTAATGGTGTTCCCTTCCAGATATATTAACTGATTTTCCATTCTTTTTTTTTTTATAGAAAAGAATGCTTAAAGCTATATGGGTATCAGCATAAACAATGAAATTGAAAGCTGTGCTTTCATGTTAGCATCTTTATATATTTTTTTGTTAGCACTCCACAGTGAGTGTCTACAGGCACCTAAATTGCTAGTATATTCTTCTTGTGGATAAATATCATATAAGAAGTGGGTACGGTTCAGCAAAGAGGAATGTGAAGTTCTGCATGTAGGCAGGACTCATCATCTATTTAGTGCAAGACAGGAAACAACAAAGTGGGTAGAAGTTCTGCAGAAAAAGATCTCAGATTTGGAGTGGATGACAAATTCTGCATGAGTCAATGTTATTAAGCTACTGCAAACAAGGCAAATATCCTACTGGGATATGTCAACAGGAATATAACCTGTAGGAGTAATCCTTCCATTCTGCTTAATGCAGGTGAGGCTTCAGCTCAAGTACTCCATCAAGCTTCCAGAAAGACGTAAAGCAATTACACAGAGTCCAGAGAAAAGCAATGAAATAGGTCAGAGGTCTAGAAAATAACGGCCTCTGAGAAAGGTACTTGAGGTTGTTAAGTCTTGAAAAAAAAAGCGGAGAAGATACCATAGCAGTCTCTGAATAGTTAAATAGATGCTGGGATGAGGAAGGTGTTATACAGCCCTCAAATAACAGCCTTCAAGGGCAGCTTGGGAGACCGGGAAAAACATTCTACAGGAAAGATTGACTGGGTGTTTGAGTGGAGTGCCGCAGTGATGTACAATTTCCGTTACTGGATGTTTTTAAGAAAAGGTTAGACAAATACCTGTCAGGAATTATTTGGGTCACTAGGATAGACAGAAGAGTGACTTTCTCAGTCGCTTTTTAAAACTATGATCTTTTAAAACTATATTTCTCAAAGTAGATATGCGACTTCTGTTTTTCACACGATAGATTCTTTGGCTGCACACCCCAAGAATAAAATGAACTAATACAACATCTGCACTGGGGACAAATGCATATATTTCTGACTTACAGTATTAAATAACAAGTGGAAGTCTTACAATGACTGTCAGGTCTGTTTAATAAATAATAAGGTGAGAAAAACCATACTCAAATGAGTCATTCTGTATGCACCAGAACCCTGGGAAGGCAGAGTCAGTGCTCAGTATACCGAAAATCTAAACGTAATTACTGGCATTGCATTAAATCTGCAAGAGGATTTTGTATTGAATGTGTTTGATAAAATCAATTTTCTAATAAAGAAAAATTAAGAGGATAAGTAAAAGGAACCAAAGTCATAAAGCATGATACAGTTATAACTGAAGACTTTAAAATGATCTTTATAATGAGATAAGAACAATTGTTTACTACTTGTGTAAAAAAATCTTTGGAAAAAGCTTAACAGGATGGTACAGTCCCTGGAGAAGTAAAAAAAAAAATAATTAAAAAATTAGGTGAATACAAATCAAAAGTACTGAAAGTGTCTAGGACATGAAGGTCGAGACCTAGTACTGTGCATTGCAGGAGACTGAGTGAACGTAGCATCATGCATAGCGATGCATTCTCAAGTACTGTCAGCAGTATGGCCAGGAGACGAATTTTATTGCATAATTTGTAGTCTTGAACTACTTACCAAAATATCTGAGCATTTTCTTTGTTAAGACTGAAAAACTGAGCTTTTTTTTTTTTTTAATTTTGGGAAAAATAAATACAACTCATCATGATGAAGCTGAACGTCACCCTAGGGATACAACCTTCTGCAGTTTGATTACATCCTGTTATGTTTGGTCTCACATCACTTCGGACTGAAATAAAAATCAGACTGAGTTATAAAGGAAACACTGAAAAATAAACAAAGACGCATTTCAACTTGAAGTTACTCGGAGCTCTGAGGCAGTGTTTACGAATGAGGGTACGGGTGCACGTGGCAGAGCAGTCCATACCCCCCCGCAGCCCATTCCATACGTGTGTCAAATGAAGAAGCGAGCCGGAGGGATCCCCGCGTCACACCCCAGAAGTCCCCAGGTTGGCTGTCGGACCGTTGTTTTCTTGGTCAGTGCCGGCTGTCTCAAAACTTAACGGATGTTTTCAAGACACTGGATTCTTCTTATGTAATATGCGTATTTATATGTATATAGAACTATTTACTTTTATAGCAATGACCTAACTCCTCAGGCACGCCTGGAAAAGGGAAAATACTCATGTTTTAAACCCATTACATAAGACTTCTCAGCTAACATAAATTTTAGTAAGTAGAGAGTGATTTTAGGGTATACAGGTCAAAGGATTAAGAATATATTAGCCAGTCATCGTGACTATGTCTGTACTAGTACACTCTAAAAATCAGGGTCTGCCCTGGCCCGGAGGGAAAGTGGCGTGGGGGTTTTCATCCACTGGGCTAAATGCTCTTCCCTTCAAGAGTGGGATCAATGGAAACAGAGGTGGGAAAACCCACCAGGCACCAAACTGCCATCGACCCGGAGCGTCAGGATGAGCTGTGTGTAGGCGAGGCGGCGGGAGCCAGGGAGTCACATCCCGCCGTGGGGGTATCACACCCCCGGGACGACGGCTGCGGGTGACCCACGCCGGGACAGGCATTATTCTCAAACATCACTGATTGCCAGTAGCCTGCTTAAAGAAGTATTAGTGCATTATGAACAGCTTTTTGTATTTGTGTAGGTGCTAAAAATGCAGCAGCCATGTTAGAAAATGCAAAAGTGAAAGTAACAAGCTTACAGAAAGATTCAAAATTAAATCCAAGTTTAGTTTGAACAAGTGAGCAGTGGTTTCTTCTGGCCTGAACTTAAAAAATTATTATTGAGTCTGTGAAAGCAGTCATGTATGGATTCTTGAATATGTTAGCTTAGAATCTGGAGTAAATAAGTCTTGCCTTTGTAATCACTGTTACACAGCCAGTAACGATATAGCTTTGTTTTGGGAGGCACAGAAAGATTATAAAAGATGGAAGGTCTTAAACAAATCTGTTCTATTCTTTCTTTCTCACACCAATATCTTGTTGGAACTTGAAGAGACACTTCCAAGACAGGT
>JANZLP010000011.1:3742601-3753845 GCA_026930925.1 Chelictinia riocourii
TTATCTTACATTTCCTCCCAGCAGGCCATACTATTTTAAATCCTCTATAGCTCTGATTATAGCTCAGCTAACAATAGGCGTGCTCCTTGGGACAAACCAGTAGAGATATGGGAAATAAAATCACTGTGTAATTTGTAGAGCAACTAATGTAATTTACATTAAAAGTAATGTTGTATGGTGTTTGGTTAAGTTATGTTCTGGGCAACTTTCCAAATATTTTGACACATTGAGTAGGACAAATAATTTCCTCCTGGTATAAAGCATTATTTTTATAACAAGAAAAAGAAAGTGATATGCTAAATTACAGGTTCACCTGTCAAGAATAATCCTATCTCATGTATAAGCATTCAGGTTAACAAAATAACAGCAAATTCCTAACTCATTAATCCCATGATTGGTAATTACTCTAGTAAAGAATGATACCCCTATCATTTTGAGGCTTTAGAAGACATTTGTAACCTTTTTGTGGAAAGCCCCCCATTAGATTCCCTGTAAAAGATTAGTACTACTTTATTTTGGGAACAAACCTGTAATCAAAACATACAGGCTAGATATCTGGAGGCATACCAAGATGACAAGACCAGACACAAATAGCATTTTATTACTATTTGGGGATGTGTTCCCTAGCAAAACACCAGAGCAATCAAAAGCAGTAATCCGAGTTCTACGATACTACTAGGCCATCCCTCTCTCTCAGTAAGGCCTTCCTATGTGAAGGGCCTTTATTGTCATTAATTTTGTTAATTCTGTTTACTGTTTGTTAGATTTCTGGGCTGAATCAGGATCCCTTTGCTCTCTGTGGTGTTTTAGCACATATAACAACACGTCACAAATTTGAACAAAATGGAAGTATTTTTCCCCATTTTACAAAATAAGGAAAACGGAAAACCCAAGAGAAATTCTGCCGAACCTTGGCTGTTCCTGTGAAAGATGCAGAAAGAGATAGACACTGGTGATAAACTAACGTTACTGTAATCGCAATTCAAGAGGTGCAATTACAGTTCATTAAAGCATTGTTAGACCATCATGAAAGAGAGATGACATCTGATTTAACATTCATTAAATTAACAGAAGAGAGTCTCCAAAACTTCAGAAAACTTTGGTTCAGGCTCACAGAAGTCCTGCAAGTGGCACTCCCTTTGGGACATCTTCTCTCTATTGCTTTGCTTCCCTTCAAATAGCCCATTTGTAACATGCTACTCTCACAGATGATCTATATCCTCATTGGACCTCTGCAAAGCTGACAATCAAATCTGTTCTTGGCTGCTTCAGCTGCAGCCTCTGGAGTTTCAAATTGCTGAATAACTCTCAACATATCTGGAAAACCATTAAAGATCGATCCCCCTTAGCTTATTGCAAGCATATCAGGAGTTATTCATTCTTAAGGTCTATAAACCTAATGGTTTTCTCAGACAAAGCTAGTCTCTACTGTGCCTGTAGGAATTGAGACGTATGTTGGTCATTCTCTACAGTTGGCCCTTTCATAAAGTGTTATGAGAAAATCCAAGTCGCTCTATGTGGAACGTAAGTGAGGCCAGGCAGGTTGTTAAGAAGTAGGACTGCCGAATGCAGTTGGAAGAGAAAGTGTTATATCTTCATTAAAACATATTTTCAGCTTTCATTTCCAACTCAGTCATGTGTTTAAGGAGCATTTGACTGATTCTCCCTTCCACTGAAAGCAGGCAAAACTAACAAACAACTTTCATAAGTTGCTTCTATCCTCATAGATTTTTAGTTGAGATGCAACTCCTGCAGCACCTCATTAGTTCATTGAATGTTGTATTAGTTTAATTTACTAATGGGTTTTTTTTGCACCTGCCTCACACATTTACCCCATTAAGCATGTGCAGATTATCAGATAACTGCTCAGTTAAACAAAACTATTGTTCAAACTGAATATTTCATTATATTAACAAGGTAAAAGCTACTTGGCATGTATTAGCAGACATGGCTTGCTTCACTGAAGCATATTTTCAGATTAAACCGAGACACTCAGACACTTCAGCCTGCTAAAGTCAATGGGAAAAAACACCAATCGACTCCAATGGCCTTTGGATAAGCTGTTAAATTAGGTGACGTCTCTTTCAGATTACTTCTCTAAGGGAAGTTTAGAGGATTCATGTTAATCTGGTAACCTTCGCCTTCGCCTGGTTTCCTATACCCAGAGCTCTATAGATGCACCCAACATTCAAAGTGGAACTCATAAAAACTGAAGATTTGCCCTGTTTCATTCCTTGGGTTTTGTTTGAAATTTAGCACCACTTTGTAGACTTTAATGAACCTTTTCGTTCAAAGGCAAACTCGGGCTGACTCATACAGTACGTGCTTCAGCTGGAATATCTCAGAGCACGCTATTCTTGGCAACAAGGGAAGCTCATTTGCCTGCAGAAAAGTGGGAAAGTGGTAGGGAGTACAATTTAAATTGTGGTGGATTTTTTTATTCTCTGATGGTTAAATTCTGTCATTCTCATTCACACTGAACAGTGGCTTAATTTGAACTTAGCCAAGTGATTCAATGGGGAAGCATTTGCAAGTAAAATATTATTCTATACAATTACTGTATTGCAGCAAGGTCAGGAAGCCTCATCATAAACAGCTCCCCAGTACACTAATTCCAGTCCTAGAGAGTTTTTAAAAAGACAACAGCTGAACAAAGAGGTTCGAGGTATGCACATAGTCATTGCACAACACGCGACCTCACTCTGCTCCTATTCCGTGCCAAATTAAACTCGCCCACCCCGACAACAATTCAATCAGACATCACGTAGTTATCTTACGGCTGAGTCAGAGCAAAAGCAGAGCGTGCTGTTGAGAGCGATGGGTAGCCATCTCGGCACATTGGTTGCCGACTTTGTGTAGACACTGGGAGTGAATCTGTTCTTGTGAGCATTATTTCTTCGGTGCTGCCTCACTCCGGGTTGGGCTACAAGGCTGAATTATATTTAATCATAATTTAATAGTACATCCTAAACCTTGGACCCTCATTATGAGCTTTCATTGAAGCTGATATGGTTTAATCAGCTGTCTTGTTTTAAAAGGTACTTCACTAAATCAGTACAAAAATCCTGTGTAGCCTGTTACAGCTTCATGATGTGCCACAGACCAGTTATGAAACAGGAATGTCTTCTTCACTGATTATCCCATATAACTTAGGACTTGCAGGGTATGTAAGATACAAAGAAATACAGTAACCCATCTCGCTGTAGCTTCATTTAATTTCTCAGCAAAGCAAGCCTGCACCCCAACCTTTTACTTTTCAGATACTCTTATTTGACCCAGCACCAACCATAGTAGTGTAGAAGCAGAGATATACTGGCTAATGAGTCAACTCTAAAGAAAAAGAAAAAAAAAGAAAAAAAAAAACTTTGTTGGATTTGTTTTGATAAAGCAAACAAAACAAAAAAATCAGTATCTCAATTAAATATTTTGCCAGATTTGAAAAGACATAAAACACACATAAACCCTTCAGCCAACATCACGCAGCAAACCTGACTGGTTCTTAGGAAAAAACAAAAAGAGAATTCATTAGTCTGTAGAAAGGACCCTTCTTCAGCTGCACCGCCACTGGCACAGTGCTTTCTCTCACACTATTTGTTCTTGTTGCCAGGTGACTAGCATTACCAGCTAGCTTGCAGCAATAGATTTAAGATCCTCCTAATTCAACAGTTTTGCTGGATTGCTGAAAATTAATTACTAAAATTAGCGTGTAAATTAAATATATCAAAACAGAACTTTGCCAGTATAATGAAAGAGAAACTGTAATGTACTGTACTACTGTAGTTAACTAAATGGACTAAGGTCTGAATAGCTGTTGCAATCTTTCTCTTGCTGAAACAAAAAAAAAATTCCAGATTATTATCAACACAAATTGTCCCATTAAAGATAAAGAGGCTATCAGCATGGACAAAATTAGCCGGATTTGTCTCCCAAATGACAGGCTGATTAAATAGCTTTCCCCTGAGGGACAGCAGTGTAGCACGTTATCTACCTATCAGCAGAGTTATGAATGGGCATAACTAGTTAGGGGGTTGATATAATTGAACGTGGCGATGTGCTAGTTATGAAGAAGCTTCTCTTCTGCACTAACAGAAGAAAACCTACAAAGCACTTCTTCTTTCAAGCATCATGACTAGGGTATCCCCTTGACTACATCCTTACGCAGGCACCTATCTGTTCTCATCCACAGATCTGCAACAGTTCAGGTGCCTCTGACCTTACAGACACACGTGGCAGCTTGGGGACCTGTCCCCAAGGTAACTGCTTCAGTAAACCTCTGTGGCTGAGTGCACTCGTTTAACGTACTGCCAGTCCAAAATTATGACACAATCAGCAGAGGCTAAGGAAAATCTGCAGTGATCCATGAGCATACCTGACGGCAGGTAATTAAGAATCTAAATTAAAATTTTTATTTCTGGCAGTTAATTCCAGTCCAAGTTGATAGAGGATGTGTTGCAGAGCTAAAAATAAAAAATAAAATAAACAGTCCTTGTGAGCGAGCTAGCAGAAAATCCCTAACTGAATTTTTGAGGATGGCATTATTGTAACTTCTACAGAAATCCCTATTACTAGGGATTGCTAAAAATAAAAAAGCAAAACCAGTCAGATTTAGCATTAGCAATGCTAGGCAGTACCAGTTCTGAGTTCCCAGCTGTTTCCAGGAGCGTTCCTCAAGCGTGTTTCCAGCCCATGTCCTGTACCAAGGCCAGATCTGGCCATGCGGACACCGTCTGCACAGTCTGCTCCTCATTGTGGAAACTACCTGAATTCCAGAAAGGAGCAGTAATAGATTCCCAGTCCGGATCATCGAGTTACCCAGGCACCAGGGTATGCCAAGGCTCACCTCCACGACCAAGCGTAGGTGCTGAGTCAAGGACAGGGGTATTTTAGCCAGGTGGGACGTGGCAGGTTTGCGTACTGCAGCCTTTACCACTGTGACTCTGCCTGGATTTCTAAGCTGAAATTTAATGTGCAGAACCTGTCTCAATACTTCCTTGTTAACTGCTGGGACCTTAAGGGTTTTAATTTTTCCTGCAGAAAGCACTGAATGCCGAAATCACTGTAGGAATGCACATCTCAGACACTTCAGGTATTCTGAAAGCTGCAGAGCAGAGATTAAGGGTTGGGAATGTTTTTTAAGTGTGTGCTATAGCAGCAGTTCACAGTCCTAAACTCAGTTTTTGGCATGTTTAAAAAAATTCAGTTGCTTTTAAGCTAAAATTTGCTATTTGCACATTCATTTAGTAATTTGCTTCCCTAATTTATTTTCTACCTACACACATGCATTTCTTTGAAATACTGCCTTTGAAACGTACCTCGCAATATACATTTTTCAGAAATTTTCACTATAGAAGTCCAATAAAACTCTTAGCACTGGTAGTTTTAACCAGGTTTAATGAATTTTTGTTTATCTATAAATTAAGAATGGGAGTTGTTGAGTAATATAAAGTCCACCTGGAAACAGATTAGGTTTGGTATTTAATAAGTACCCTGATCCATCTTTGTGCATAATTCTGCTGCTTCCTTGTAAACCTCATTATGCTTTTGAAGGAGCATATTTTTTTCCAAATACGGCTACTGAAAATTCATATCTTGGGAAGCATCTGGAATAAAATGTACAGCAGTGAAAAAGAATTAAAAGGATTCTTAAGGAAATGTCTTAGAGTTTCAGGTCTGTTGCTAACAATTCACGTCAACTTTGCTCAGTCCATAAGTTCAGTGTCTTCTTGTAGCCTAAGAGAGGGTCCGATGAATGTTCAACTTGCTTTCTTAGAAAGGACCTGGATATTTTCTTTAACTTTTAAAATAGATTTCTACTGATCTTAACATTTCCACAGACATTATGGTATCAGAAATATGTTGTCGTTAAGTAAAAGGCATATGAAATTGTTACAAATAGAGATGATTCAGTAATAGGTAGTCAGATAGAATACATATACTATAATTTTTTACAGTGACTTTTCAGGACAGGGCCATACTTTAAGGATTTTAGTCAATTAATTATTGCATTGGGGAAAATATTCAGCTATATGTTGCAGTCTTAGTTCTCTAGGGATGCTACGGGGATCTTCTGTGTCACTACAATGTGGTACCTTTATTCCTTTCTCATTTTAAAACTTTAATTCCAATGATATTCCCATGGATCAAGGGAATCCTGATGTATTTGTAATGGACTTGTAATTTTGGTTCAAATAATATTTGGCCTGTAATAAGTGTAACCAAAACACGTTTTATTTTTCAACATTATAGCACACATTTTAGGAGACTCCTAGGACTAGCTTTTAATTTGTATATCCAATCAAAGCAGGTTTGATGGCAGGTTCATGTCTGAATGTTAAACACAGAGTTTCTCTACAGATGTAAAAAGGGCGGGTTTAATATATCCTTTTATCCATGGTTACATAGCTGAGTTTTAAACAGTCTGCAAATCTCTCCCTGGACATGTAACAACTACCTGGCTCGCTAGACAAGCATTTTAAGCAATTATACATCCAAATTCAATGATTTGTACTCACAACTAGATGCATGAAATCATGTCACAAATTAGAAGTCCGTTGTATAGGACTGGCAATGAAAGTTTTTCTAAAATAAATTGCAAAGTTCCTTTCAAACTTTAAACCTCTCATAAATGTGTTACAAAAGGAAAGAAACAATTGCAGTTATATTTAGAAGTGCAGTAAATATAGCGAGGTGGAAGTAGGTTTTACTGGGATGAGGAATATGGTTTCAAACTTCAACGATAACTTCATGTGTGCTTCAGCAGGCCTGGTTCTCCTTCAGAATACACAGTATGAAGCTAACAGTGCTAAATACTCGTCTGATTTAGATTTGTGCAAATGGACCAGATCAACTGCACATACTTGCAATAGGTAAATCTCAAGCCCCACACTTGTTTAACTGTTTAGTTCTGTTCTTCTGCAAAGAGAAGAAAAGAATGGAGAGCTGTATTCGCACAGTATGTTTTCAGTTGAGAGGTGTAGGGAGTTATCAGCATGCAGGTGACAGTGGAATCAACTGAGAGAGGACGAGGTTGACAACATAACGTACATATATCAGCTGATTTAAAAGAAAGAAGGGCAGAGATATCTGATTTCTCCCATTGGAGAAGTTCTCTGATTATAACATAGTCTAGATTTTGAGAGCTGGTGATAGGCAGAAATAATGGTTCTTCAAGAAGGGGTCAAGATATTAAGTAGAGAGCTGGTCCATTGACAGTTCCAGTGGAAAGTTTTGAACAATTTTGCGCTGTCTGATGGCACAATCTGACTAGGGACAACAGCATGGTACAGTAGAACTTACTAAGGTTGTGGAATTTTACTACAAATGCTGCAGAGTGGAGTCCTTACTTTGTTTCAGTTGAGTAAGAGTTTGATTGCTCTACCTATCTACAGTTACCAGCAGCTTGGAAAACAAGACCAGTAGCCTCTCACTTTGGCAGGACAAGATTCTGTATCTAAAGGGTTTTCTTCTAGCTCATTATTTTGATTTGTGAATCAAATCATACTTGATCATCAGATAGAAACCCATCTGAGAATTGATACAATATGCCACAAACATGGGTCTTCTCACACCCTAAAGAAAGGATCTAAGCAAGCCGGCTATTGATTCAAAGTCAAGCTCTCAAAACGTATTCTGTAGTTAGGTATATCTTTTAGAAACAATTGAGATATTCAAATCTAATTTGTGCACACATTAAAACTCTAAGTGCATAAAGGTGCACAAAAATAGGTGGGAATATAAAATATCAGCAAGTTTTGATTTACCACATTTGGATGATGTATACTCAGGTTTATGTTGTATTCTTTCTATCCCAAGTTCTGAGCCAATTGTCAGTGATTGAAAGTGATTAGTATAGGGTTTTTAAGAGAAAAAATATTGAAGAAAAAAGGCATTAGAAAAGAGGTAAAAATCATGATATCTAAAAAAACTGAAACAGCAAACACCTTCTTAAAAACCTGTTATTATAGAAACCAAGGCTGAAATGATGTCTCTCACTTTATATTTATAATGGGGAGTAAATATGAGAAAAGAAGTAGTACTGTATGCATGAGTAACACCGACACAAGAACAGATGACTAGAGGAAGTTCATTTACATTTTAGATTGAAAATTGAGCATTCAGGAAATGAAGTTCATAAAATCACAGAATCATCTAAGTTGGACGAGACCTCTGGAGGCCATCTAGTCGAACCCCTGCTCCAAGAGGTCCAGGTAAAGCAGGTTGCTCAGGTCCACGAGCAGTCAGGTTTTGAAGAGCCCCAGGGCTGGAAACCCCACAGCCTTTCTTGGCAACCTTGGCCAATACCTTGTCACAGTCACGTTCTTGAAGAGCCCTCAAATGTGAGTGACTGTGTGGCAATTAAGAGTTACAATTAGTATACTTAGTTTATATAGTTTAGTTGACATTAATTAACAGGACCGAATGTCCATGGATTAATGTTCAGAATATACCATCTAACCCTGCATCCTGTGTATCTGTGGAAGAAGGCCCTCTAAAAGTTCTGTTCGTGAAGATGTTAATGATATACTCCAAACACAGACAAGAATGACATGCTGTCTTTGAGATCAAAAGAATTACTGACTTCAGTAAGTCTACAGACGCTCATTTCTAAAAACTTATAGATGAAGGCAAATGTACAAGATGGATAGAGAAAAATAAATGTGGTACAGATTTCCAGAAAAGAAAAGATTGATACTGACAACTATGATGCCATAAATATTATTTGAATGCCTTGTAAAGCAATGAAATAAATATTCCATCATTAATAGCTGGGATAAGAGAGCCATGAACAGTAGGCAGTGAGGCTTTAGAAGAAATGTATCGCATCAGTCAAACTTCATTGCTTGTTTTGATGCAATTACAAAATTAATGGGCAATGGGAATGAAGTAGATCATACATATTTGGATTCTGGTGAAGCATTTGATTTGGCATCTTAGGAGTTTTCAGGTTTAAAATTTGATTCAGTACTCCCTTCAATAAGATCATGACCATGCAGGCTGTAAACTGCCTAAATGAGTAAAAAAAATAGAAATAACAAACAGCAACATATTAAGAGGAGGAATCTAGAAGAGTTGGCATTTGTTAGCCAGAGTTGGCAAGAGTTAGATTTGTTTAATATCTGTATTAGAAAGCTGAAAGAAAAAGTAAAGAGCACGCTAATGAAATCTGAAGATAGTGTTAAACTGGAAGGAGTGTGCACATCATTAAAGAAAAAGAGTGGAAATTGAAGTGGTAAGGTGGCAAAGTGGTAAAACTGAAAAATGCTAATCATCTTCGAAATATGAAAGCCTGTTCACTTTGAGGAAATAATCTGAAACACTGGTATGTTGGAAGGTACCGGTGGTTGTAAGTCACGAGAAAGCAGACAAATTCAGAAGATTCCCTGATGTATTACCATTGGTACGTATAAAAGTGATTTTACAGGAGAGTAATGATAGTTTCTCCATATGTGCATGAAAACAAGTTTCAGTTCAGGTGATGGAACTAGGCTGGAAGAAATACGGCAAATCTAGAAGCATTCAGAGGAAAGGGTAAATAAGGAGGCTAAGAGGAATGATGTGCAAGCAGTGACTTAAACGGGACAGGCTTCAGCGGACTCACTGGAAAGTCTGCAAATGAAAAGATGATAGAACATACTTAAGACAAACTTGCCACATTTTATGTATTTTCCAGCGATGAGAGCATCCCTTGAATGAACATTGGATCTCTTGGCTGGGCATTGCCTAAGACATTTTATGATTATAGGGATTGTTCTTTTATTATTCTTAGAAAACATGGGCTCTCAGAAAGGCAGATTCAGGAAGAGCAGTTAAGAATCAAGTACGAATCTTTTGCTCTAATCAGTGAAAATATCTACCATCAGCAAGGGGAGTAAAGTAAAAGAAAAATACCATGCGTGCTATTAAGCAATGCAAGAAAATTTAAAAAATAAAAATTTTAAAAAAGGAAAAGGAAAAAGCAAATGCTCCATTACAGCAAACCGTAGTTCCTGCTGGGTGCCTAGGAAAAGTCCTTTTTCAAGGTCTGTAAATACTCAGTCTTGTTTCAGGCTGCCTGCTAGCTGAGCTCTCACACCGTCTGTCGCCCCTTAGAAGACGTTTTAGCCGTGTATGCCAAAATGCTGCGGGGCAAGAAGTGATCGTCCTCTTCAGAGACTCTCTTGCCGCCCTGATTGCTAGGACAAAGCAAGCAGTCACATTTCTGCCCTCTTCTCATAAAGAAACATAGCATATAATAAGCTGCAGATAAATAAAAATGAAACAAGGTCCCCGCTTCAAAATGAGGAGCCTATTCTCATCTGCATTTTCTACAATTATACTGTGTGATTGACTCAGAAGTATGCATTGCCTTCAGCCAGCTGCTTCGAATATTCCCTCTCCCCTGCAAGTACTACTAATATTCTGAAATTTACTCTGTGTATAATACCAGGAGGAGGCCTTTGGAAACTTCTCTAGTTCCCACTGTGGTATCTATAGTAACACTCAAAATCTTGTCGCAGGCAAAAGGGAACAAACATACGTAGAGCTAAGGGGGTTTCGTTCGCCTAATTGAAATCTTAACAGGCTAATCAAAGGACAAACACCTAGCGATCGTTCAGTTGCAACGCTACCAACAGTCACAACCAAAGCAATACAGAAAAGCTTCGTTAATAATACAGCGACAATGGTTCGACGGACGCTTCCTACGCTCTGCCCCTTTTCTCCGGTATTGCAGCCCCTGTACCACATTCCTCTGGGTCCTCAGCTGATGGTGTCCGTCTTCCTCGAGCGGAACGGGGGGCTGGCTCACAGCGAGGCATCGGCATTCCCGGGGCATCGGCAGGAAAAACGGGGTGGTCAGGGTGGGGGCTGATGCCTGCTTGGTGTTGAGGGCGCTTGGTTTTATTTTTATACGTGTTTTAACACAGTTTGCTCACATGCCCTTTCTTTTCTTTGCTTCCAAATCAATCGGTTTTCTGTTAGCTCCGCAGCTGGTTTTACTTGATTTACAAGGTCACAGGCAGGTAGTGACCACGGATTGACTGGGATTTGTCGCGACTGTGATTTGTGGTTGTATTAACTGCGGTTTGTGTTTCTTGTGTGGGACCTCTGGTATTATCCTGTGTCTGCACTCTCCCACGCCGCATTTTGTTCCGCAGTCAGAAAGTTCAGTTCGCGCACAGCATAACTACTTGTTTTTACTGTAAACTAAAGCTAAACTAAAGCACGTTGATGCTGCTAGATAACTGCTATCACGACTGAAACAAA
>JANZLP010000011.1:4162706-4177354 GCA_026930925.1 Chelictinia riocourii
CAACAGAGCTATCACTCACAATGTGCTTGTAAAGCCTCCAGCACTGCAAAGACTGTAACTTCTTGTGACCTTTACATGTTGCATGAAGGACAGGCTAACCAGCATAGTGTGAAAAAGAAAAATCACAAATGGAAATAATTTTCTGAAGTTTGGGTTAGCTGTAGTCTGGCAAAATAATTTTGCTTTAAGTCCAGCCTTGTAAAATATACAAACCTTGTCCTATTGCTAAATGAGAGAATATGAGCAATCAATGTCCCACAGAGAAAGTGGTTTACACATGTAATGGCTTAAAAGGAAAATGACAAGCATCCAAATCTCTGGTTCTGTAACTCTTGCCACTGCTAGTTTGGAAATTTAATGAAATTATTGTCTATGAAAAACATATGTATCTTTGGCTTTGAAATACACAACATATGCTTTTGAAGTTGTGTAGGAGTATTGTCAAAGTTGTGATGATCTTGTGATGCAAACTATAATTGTGAGATACAATTCATTAGTAAGACTTTATATACTTTTCTCTGCTGGTGTTTGAGCCAATGAAAAGCAATGTGACCCCTTTAATAAATACATTTTAGAAGGACTTTTCTTTAAATTTTAATTGCAAAGGGAGACATTGTTCCTGGCTGCTGAAAGGCATTTCACTGTTTTGGGTGGGTTTTTTTTTTTTCCTTTTAATTTTTAAACATAGTTCTTAAGGTACAGCTTCCCAGCAGAATAGCTTGTCATTTACATGTGCAAATCCCAGGTTTAGCTGCAGCAAGAAGAAACAGGTGAAAAAGCTGTAAAAGCATTTCATATGTCACCTAATTTTTGGTGAGACTTTAGGATTTATTGGGGAAACTCTAAAGTCTGCAAACCCAGACAGCATTCGTTAGAAAAATGTGTTTGTGTTTAAAAGAACAAATACAAAAACCCCTACGTCCAGTATGGAAAGTTGTAGTCTGACCTTTTCCAGGAAATGGAACTGCGACAGAAGTGAAGCTACCTGAGTTGTTGGGTTGTCAGTGAAACTCAAATTTATCTGGACTACTTGTGCTGAACGTCAGCACTAGGAAACTGTAAGCTGGAAGAGCAAGTGATTTGCAAAGGCTTTGCTTAACACCTGCAGACAGCTAGGCTAACTGGAGAAGGCAGCAGTTACAGGAGACCCTAACAGACTATTGAAAACTCTTGGGAGCTGTGCCAGGAAAACCAAATCGTACTTCAGGGCCCAGATTCCCCCTGCAGAACCCAGGTAAGCAGGAACAGGCCAAGGAGGCAGCAGAAACTGTGTGTTTCCTGAACCTCTCCCTATCTCCTTTTAATATGTTGGGTTTTCTCTCTAAACTCATCCCTATCCCCATGCAAAATGAATCCCAGACTTTGGTAAGAAGCACGATCGGTCCTTAAATATGTATCCTAGGATACGTTCACCTTCCTCTGGGAGGACGTGTAAGTCTGGCGGGCGCCCCGGGGTACTGTCTGCTGTCAGAGTCTTCCTCCATGTGTCTTATCAGTTTCATCACTGTGCCAGCCTGAGGCAGGAATGATGCTCTTCGGTCAGGACTATGGGAATGCACAACCACGGAGTAGCAAAAATTGAGATTAAGGGTATAAGCTCCTAGGCTACATACGGGAAGGTGTATAATATGAAGGTGCAGAAGGTAGAGAGCACAGAGAAGGGCATACCTCAAGTTGGAGCAGAAGGATGTCATAGTAGGATGGGGAAGATAAAGAACATGAAGTTATGCAAGCACAGTGGGAGAATGGAAATTAGAGAAAATAGGGGAGACGTGACTAATTTCCTAAGTCAGATGATGTACGTGCAACCTGCAAAGCTGAAGCTGCTGCTGACATGAGCTGTATTTCCTGATCAAGTTATGGTAGGGAACTCCTACTGTAAGGTTATACATAAGATTCACAGAACTACAGCTTCTGCTAGCTTCTCCCTGAGGTCCACCGATTCCAACAGAGGTACTCAATCTGTACAGCCAAACCCCCCTAAACATAAATCAGTTCATGGCACATAAGGAGGAAGAACCCAGCTTTGAGACAGGAAAAGGATACAACATCTAGCTTCTAAAATGAACAAGGATAGGCGACAAGCAGTTAGGACCACTAGGATCCCCAAGCAGCCAGCAGTAGAGGTTCTCATTCCCTACCTCCATCAACTTCGGTTCTGTAACAGGAAATGCCTCGTTCTACCTCCTCTGAAAAGCAAGCTGTGACCTAAAAACAGAAGAAAGTAATTCACTGGAGCATGCAACTGAGCAAACAGAGCAATTCCAGAGCAAAGGGTCCAGACGGAAAAACTACTACTGTTCCCAGTTTCTCATGCTATCTCAGGATAAGGAAAGACTTACCTAATGAGAGAAGTATGACAATAAGGAGAAAGGAGAGGGCAGGGACTAGTGCTACTAAAGCAAGGGTGAACGTGGGCTGTTTACCTTACACTTCCAGCAACATGAGAAATGACCTGCCAAACTCTCCCTGTCTTAATTTTGCATGAGAGAGCAAGCAAACCAAGTTACATCCCTGTTCCTACCAGCAAGGTGCCACACCTTTCAGGGAAGTCCTTGTTCTTCCATGTCACCTCATTAGCATGTTATTATCATACACTCGTTCTCTGCCACTCACCTTTTTCACTTCTTCACTCCTCTGAACAGCAATATCGACGGTAGTACCTTGAAATGGTAATAAATTGATGAAAGTCAGCAGCCAGCACTAAGTGTGAACTAAATTCAGTACCTCTTCAAATAGTTTCTTCCTCACTTAAACTTATGTTACCTTGACCCAGATTATTAATAGGGCTAGTTTAAAGTTTTCTACTCCAATCTGAGATTTTATGGAAAATATGCATTTGATTACATTATATTTTGCCTGACCCCTATTCTCTTCAGTGATTCAGCCTTTGGGCTGTCATCACCATACTGATACTATCACCCAATCTTCTTTTTAAAGAGAAAACAAGTTGTGATCGGCTGTAGTTCCACACATTTCCGGGTGAGGCCTCTGCATCTTATATTTGTGTGACTGGCATCTCAAACACTGCATACAGCCATATGAAAACTTTTGTCAAGTCTGTCACCACAGCTGTTTTCCAGTCTACCTCATTGAGACACTCTGCAAAAACTGATGTGCATAAAAGTAACATAAAATGTAATAAGTTACACTAAAATAGAAAACACCTGCTTCACTAGTCCTCAGGTTATTTTCTAACCAAGTCAAATGCTTAAGGAAATTTGCAAAATTTCTTTTATTTCTAACTGAAATCAAAACACAGATGACCCTATTTGCTTATCACACCAAGTGGAGTACTGAAGAGTGCTATTTAGGTTTCACAGATGCACTGAACTAAAAGCTGTCAGCAAACCTAGGTATATTAGAAGTTTTACACTGGAAGTATACTTTAACCTATCACAGATGACTTCAGAGACAAGGTTTTCAGAACAGCTTCTAAAACAAGCACCAAACCAAAGAAGGATTTTGTCAATGAGTTTACTACACAGTACTTTGTTACTCAAAAATCTTTCTTCCTTCCCCTAAGATCCTTTGACAGAAAGCAGATGATTTCATTCACTGTGACTTGCAAAGAAACTCAGTGAGGGCAGCATTCCAGATTGCCTTCCGGATGCAACATGACATTCCCCATCACCCCCAGAGGAAACACATGCCAATGTTGAAATTCCTACTGGAACATGTGCTCCCTCTTCACTTGGAAAAATCTCACAAGCCAAAGAGCCTCAGCTGCTGTGTCATACCACATGCCAAAACAGAGATAAAATCTTTTACATCATTCAACCTCAAACAGGAGAAACTCTTTATATAACCATGAGTAGTAGTTTCAAGTAGGAAAATTTCTTAAAATGACACTTAAGTGAACAGCTCTTGAACTGCCCCAAACTCCTCCTCTTCCCTTCTTCCCCTGTTAATGCTGTTTTTATGTAAGTATCAGTAACACCTACTCCCACCCCCTCCACACTGGCTACACTAAGGAAAAAAAAAAACAAAACAAACCAACAGCTCTATCATCTTGTTCTTACTATCTACAGGCAAAGTAACAGCATAAAATACTGTGTTCTGAAAGAAAAGTATGTGCTTACATTTTCAGTTAGCCTGGACAGTACTAAAAGGACAGAATTTATTACCTACTCCACAATACAAGCATATTAGTGGAATGCCCTGTTTTTCCCAACAATTGTCTCATATGGCAAAGATCAATGAAATGAAAAAGTTGCCTTACGGAATAACTATCAGCAAATTTGAAAGCACTAGAAACACAAAGCAGATTAGAACATGACCCTATATAAAAAGGAGGTCTGAGTTTTAACCTCTGAACTGACAATGCCTGGCTACCTATCCTTGAACAATACACAGGCTTTGTGTTCTACCATCTGTAAAACAGGGGACAATGCCATCTCATGGGATTGTTTTGAGGTTTAATTAATTATTGCTCACAAAGGACTTCTCAGCTGTAAGGCGCTATTTTAAGTATTAGTATCATCCCTAATGTAGAAAATTATAACTTCTGGCCCTTAGCAGTCAGCCCTGGCAAATAAAGCCAGACTGTTATGTATGTAAAACCTGTGAGGCCATTGCATACAAACATAAAAAGATTGTGTGAATTATTTAAATTAAACCTCAGGCTCTGTGACAAAGGAACCTATTTCACTTTCCCACACAGGTGAAGTCTCCTTATCTAAATGCTGCAATAAATCTAACAGGAATATTGTATAAAGCACTGGACAAAATTTTAAGAGCTTTCAATACTCCTGACAAAGCCCTTGCCTAAAAAATAGAGTTAGTAAAGATTTGTAAATACAAATAGAGGACTCAAAATGTTTTAGCCTCTAGGAGAAAGGGGCTAACAGCTCTAATATAACAGGAAAGTCAGTTCTGTGCAGAAGGCACAGGTGATTGTATAACAACCTCTTTTCTTTTGGGGCTGCCATCTTTCCCCTCCAATAGAAACCTCTGGTAATAGATGGGAAAGAGGTGGGGCTGCTCCCACAGTACCTCTAATCAACTTTTGGGACTGTATTTTCACATGAAAATGATACAGCTCTTTCTTACTCTGATTTCACAAAACAGTGGCTTTATTCTGAACTGTTGTAACTATGTTGTCTGACAATTTCATCTAGATATTGCCCTCTAGATTATGCCAGTATGGATATTCAAGGTATCAAGAGAATCCCTACCAGAAGAGACCTTGCTCCTCTTTGAGGTAGGACTGCAGCAGAACATGACCATCATTCAACCCAGACAGCCATAGCTCCACTATACCTCTGCAGTGCACACTGCTTCGCTTCCTCATTCAACTCTTTATGCAACTTGAACATCTAAAGTATTGTTTCTCCACAGCTCAAAATGTGGGGCCAGCAGAAAGAATCCCACCCGAAGCCATTATGGAGTGAATCCCTCACACAGGTCAAGTACTGCTCTGCTTATTTACAAGAGGAGTATGAGATGGCATGGATTAGAAAATTAATATTCACTCCAAACGCACAGCAGCTAAAACCTTAGTACAGAATGCTCTATTTAATAAATTCTCCCAGTTCTGACAGCGCCTCTCAAGTTTGAGAAAACCAAATAAGAATGTTAGACTAAAAACCAAAAAAAGCTGATCATATTATTCAGTGCTATAGTTCAGGAGAAAGTAAACTACTTTCAGTTCAGCTTTTTTTGTTATGACCATAGTATTTTTGTGTTGAAGGCAGACAACTAAAAATGCTAGGTGTGATCATCAGCAATTCATTCTTTTCCATGTGCATTTATAGTCAAATGCCACACCCTAACAATAAAAAAACAACTGCTTTTCCTTTTCAAGTCTCAGATACAAAAGAATTAAAGACTAGCTAATTTTTAAATTGCTTTTAAGAAACCAGTGAGAATCATCAAAATTGATAAGGATTCTTACTGGTATTACTCTGCTCTTGCACAGGAATATGATTATCAGCACATACTGAGACTAAGCTTCTTGCTGAAAAGCAAGGCTTTTGAACCCGTATCCCACTTCTCGTGCCAACAACCATCTGGTTCCCAGCGGTTCTTATCTCTTCTGTGAAGCTCGTTACAGTGTTCAAGGTCCTTCAGAGGCGTTAGTAATTTTCCCATGCCGTCCATCTGAAACATACTCCCAACATTGGTTGGTGCTGCTAATACCAATATTTTAGGGTTCGCTTACTCTTGGCAAACTCTTTGGTACCACTTTGCTCTTAAGTCATGTTCTGTTACAACAATTCTTGTCCAGAGCAATTGTAAGAAAGTGAACTGTTCATTGCATATTTCTCTTGACTAGATTATTTTTGCGTTAAAGAGGACTACTATTACAGAAGCTCAGGTTTAATCAAAGGGCATTAAAAGAAATCTTCATCCTAGTCAGAATTTGCCAAGTCCAAGAGGGAAGTACAGACATGCTGATGCCAAGCTAGACAAAAATGTGTTAGTATTTATAATGTATTCTCATTAAATCAGGAGGCATCAGGATTTAATAGACTTGGAGTGCAATTGAGTCCAACCAGCTGTCTGGAAAACCTCTGTGTTGTGCACCTGTTCAAATATGATTATTCTGCCTTTGTACCCCATCCATGGTTTTCTTTCTTTCTACATCTCCTCTTGCAAATATCTGAAAACATTTTATTTGACAAATTAAAATCAGGAAAATATATAGAAAGTATGAAGAAAGAGAAAGGACAGGGATAATCAGCTTCATTGAAGTGGTAAAACTTGGAACCCTGTAAACTGGAACGTGCAAACTACTGGGGAGTGTATTGCGGCAAACATGTACAGGCTTAGGAAAGGTCTGTGTGAGTCCCTTATGTTTTCTTTATCATTAATTACTATGAATTCACTCACTACATTAGTTAATAAATTGTCTGAACGAAATAAATAAAAACGTGGAGAGAACTGTGTGTTAGTGGGAGAAACTAATACGTATTTTTAAACTATTTGCATTCTTTTAATTCGTTCCTTACCAAAAGAGGGATATAAATGAAATGTTTAAATAATGTTTCAGAAAGCTTTCTTTAAAGGTTTGGCTCAGCTAATGTGTCATATTTCTTGCATTATTGCTCAATTGCAATGATTGTGTTATAATTGATATATCTGCTAAGTTGAAAAGACATTTCAGAAATTCATTTACCTGTTTGCCATTTATCTTTTGATGATTTATCCAATGCTTCTCATTCTAACTATAGCTGCTGAAAGATACCCACATCATATTTCAAACCAAAGAACCTGCAAACTGCAGAGAATTATATTTGTTCTAGAGAGTATACTTTCCAAATAATTGAAACTGTTTACCCTGACTTGCTTTTTTGCAGTTCCATTTCCATTTTTTCTCTTTACTATAAATTTTTCCCAGTTCTAATTTTCTGCCGTATCTTTCAAAACAAACAGCCCTTGCAAAACACAAAATCTGCACCCCCCCCAACCCCCCCCCCCTTTTTTTTTTAAATTGCAGAAGGATGGTGACAGTATGATGCCAAGTTCTGGTGTTTCCTGAGAAATAGTATTTACAAGGGTTTTTTAAAAAATATTTTTATTCTCTGAGCAGTTTAGAATATTTAAAAGTAGGTACCATCCATACGTGTCTATACTAAAAATATTTTGAAAGTTTGTTAGTAAGAAAACTTTTTTTTTTTGAAATCCATTATTCATTTTTCACAATTTTATGGATTTTTTTTTTCAATGGACGGGAATCTGAGGGAAATGTGAGACTACGGAAGAGTAGAAAATCAAGGCAATAACAAAAAATGTGGGGCAATTTTCCTCTAAGAATAAGAAGCTAAGTAGTGCTTTGTGTGCAGTGAAATGCATATTGAAGACTGACTTATTTTATTCTGAAACTCTAAAAAAATCAATGGCAAAAATGGAGTGAGAGGAGCTAGAAATTGGAGAAGGGTGAATTATTTAAAATTCGTATTTGAGGGAAAATGCATGATTCGAAAGGATTGATTTCTAGGAATTCAGTGGTATTGCAAGGGGTCTGACAGGTGATGTTGAAAAATGGAAAGCTCTTTTCCTAGCTTTTATTAATAGGCCTGAATACTAATGTCTGAGTTTGATTTTCTTCTTTTAAAAACAGTTCATTAGTGAAGGCAGTGAAAATGGGGAATTCACATCATGGCTGATAGCTGTGGCTTAGCAAAGCTTTAACTCTTAGCAGTTGCAGGGAAGATACTTGAGAGACACACAATACTTTTTTATTTTATTTTTAACTTTCCTTATGGATTGGGAGAGAAATCTAACTTTTTCTATATTTTATCTGTCCACGTTTTTGGAGAGAGGGTGACTCTTTGAGACAAAAATAGCATTTTTCAACATTTTCCGCGTAACTTGGGCAGGGGATAAAGAATTTCAGTAAAGGGTAAACCTGGAAGGCAGGTGGTTTGGCTTTAATGGTCTCTTGCTTCTCGTTCCTCTCACTCTCTGTTCTTTTCTTGTCTGTATCCTCATTAAAGAATTAAAGAGGAAAATCTCTCCGGTTTCCCCTAAAAATATGCGTATCTAATGGATGAAAACTTTAGCTGGATGAAGCAACTGAGATGATTATTAATGAAATGCGTAACAGTGCTAATGTATGAGTATAGTTAGGCTGAAAATTAATATCACATTATTGATGTTAATAAGGTACAAGATAAGTTTTTCAGTCGGCTTGCTGTGGAAGTAAATAAGTATCTCTTACAGGTACCCTCTCCTGAACAAAATATATCTTCCTGAACAAAAAAAAAGGGTTAAGGTATTTTCAATAACATTCAAGCATTGCAGAATTTTCATTAAATCCTAGCTCTTCATGGCAACAGTCTTGCTCATGCTTTTTGAACCTTTCTTCATAGAGAAATGCACATCATAATTAAGAACAGAATTTACTTTTTTATTCACTCGGTTGAATACGAAATAACTTTCTGTTGTCGAGATAACACTTCAGACAATTTTTTAAAATTATTTGTTTAAAGTATTTTAGATACTCTTCTGGACTTCTGAGTTAGTTCTTAAAAATAAGGGCAGAGGGCAGTCAGGAGCACAAAGTCAGGTTTTGACATGGTAGGGTTACAGTGAAGGATAGTCAAGAACTCTTCTATCTGTCATCATAACCTTATAATTTACTTTATCTCAGTTATTCATGTACAATGTCTTGTGATTTATTGTTTTCATTTAAATCTCCTTCTCTTACATTATGTCAGATTGTGTGGTTCCAGACCCCTTGTGTTATTAGATGCACGGAGGTTTTTAGGATCATTCTGCTGCAGAAAATATTTTAGTAGACGTGGTGTGCAGTAAGCAGCAGAACAGTGTTTGTTACGCGTCCTGCAGGAAACTGAGAGTATCTGATTAAGCTGACTAGCAAGTATCAAGTAACTTGGCACATCTCCTCTTGCATTTCATTCATTCAGTTGTAGTGTGGGTAATAGAAAGCTATGCTGTGCCATTTTTCTTGTGTGATGCCATTTTGGTTTTTTTCAATGGACCTGGAGTAGTGTTGCACCTATTTATATGTTGTAAATAATTTACAATGCAGTGTCAGCTTGGGAAATTGATTATGTCTATTTATGATGGATTTTAGTTATATCTCTTACCTTTATCTCTGTTTGTGGGGCTTTCTGTTGGTATTTTGTCTTGGGATAGGAGATGGATAGTTTTTCTTATACTCCATGTAAATGACTATTAAATATTAATTCAATTCTAATAACGTTTTCAGGATTAAAGAGTGATTTTTAAATTAAAAACCTATGAGTTACTGCATTTTACGTGGACATTAATAGAAGCTATTCCTAAGTAAAGTAGTATAACTGAGCCTTTGAATCCTAACGAAATTCATAGTAAAATACCGTCACGCAGACAATCTAATTATATAGTCATAATAATAGTAATTGTATAATGTTTTAATTTTATTTCAATAAATACGTTATGGAGTCATCTTTTGTTCTGTAGAGTTTAACGCGTACTGCCTACGCAGGGTATTCCAGTTTGGCGTGGAGTTTGCTGGCAAAAGCAGCGTAGGGCTCCGTGCTGATAGCAGCTCCTTTAGGTCTGCCAGCAGTAATCAGTACTTCTGGACATGAGGCCTTGTGGGCTAATCTTTGTTCTCTGGTTGCCTTAGAGTAAATAGCACTACGATGAAATAATTCCACTGTCTTTCTCTGAAGATGCATCAGATGTCAGTTGTTGCTTCATTCTCACTTTTCTGCATTGCTGGTGGGCCATCTTTTTCCTCCTCTGAAAGCACCAATAAAGGAGATAGTAAGTTGATTTCAGCAGAGTTTCACAATGGTTTTGAAATGGATGTTTATGATTAGCAAATCTTAATGGCACAGGCATGGTTTTCTTATTTTGTAGTTTATTTGGCTTGACAAACCATATTAATTTACTGAGGAGATTATCGTAGCTGGCTGTTAAATGATCTCAGAGTTAGAGCAGTTGGGATCAGTCTCACGACTTTTTTAGGAATTCTTCCCCTTTCGGTGTAAGATACTGCAAAAGAGCTTGGGTTTTGACTGTATTTGGACTACTGAGCTCCATCGGCAATATTATCACTGACTGCTGCCAGAAGAGCTGTGGCTGTGGCTTGGGCCGTATTTCAGATAAAGTGTTTCATCTCCTTGTGATGTCTAGTTACTGGATGCAGAAATACCGTTCCTGTTTCTGTCAGTATGTTCCAGGCTGGAAGATTCTTTCTGCTAAGAACAGAATTTGATGATGAAAGGATCTTTATGCAGGTTTTTTTGTTTGTTTTTAATGCTAACCTTTTTAATCGCAAAACTGCATGGGGAATTGCATTTCCTAAAGCATAGGTGGCATCAAGCGAGGCAGCTTCTGTGCTCACCGTCAGAAGCCTTTTCATAGCTAGCACTTTGCTCCCCAAGGGCACCTATCTCTGGCTGGCTTTGCAACCGTCTACTTTGCCGTATGTTTTTGGTTGCATCTGCTAAGACTTCTTTCTTCGCCAAAATAATAAATACCAAGTTCCTTGCATGTGACTTCAGCTGTCAGTGAATGGGCATCATTTTTGATTAGTTTTGCCCATGGCCTGTGTTTTGGACAGCAGGGTCAGGTTTCGCAGTCTTCTTGAAAAATATTACTAAGATACATATTAGGAAGTAGTATACCTATTTCTTAAGTACAATATAGAATGGATAGATGTGAAAATCACTGATTTCAATCGAAAATTTTATAACATCTACTAAAAATGGCAGTGAGGTGCACCCCTGTTAGGAGGCAAGTAGTTACAGTTATGCTAACCAACCTTCATCTGTGCTTACACAAAGTCCTGCTAGCCTTTGGTCTATTAAAACGTTAGATAGTTATGTAAGAAACCACCTCACCCTTCCTATATCACGTATTTATTTGAGGTCATTTGAGCTGTTGGAGCCAATAATGCTAAGACTGAAATGTCTGGTATTTTGGTTGCAGGGTATTTTCAAGAAAAGGGCCTTGTCTCTGGAATTTGCTTCCTGAGTGTGGGAGCCTGAATTTAGTATAAATCCTGATGCTTTCTTCAGGTCTTTCAGAGTAGTGGATCAGAAGCCGCACTGCTACAGTCTTTCTTTTTCCGATTCTGGTTGAAAGGTACTGAAATTGTATATTTATGTTTATTTCCAGAAACTTAAAAACTTACTGCATTTTATAAATTAAAAAAAGAAGGATAATGCAGGGATTAGTGTTGAAAGAATAAATTGTAGCTGTACCTACCATGTAAATACCAATTATTTCATTTCATAACTAAGGTGAAAACTGGGGCCTCTTACCATGAAAAATGATAGGACAATGCTTCTTTTAAAGAATGAACACATGTGGATGTCTTTTTCTGCATATTTGGGCTTGTTTCTACCTGACAATTTACAAGAAATATGCCAAGATCTTTTTATAAAATTTAAAATTCAGGCATTACTGGATTTTAATTGCTATATTGGGCTTGAATCATCCTGTAATTTAACATGCAATTTACTGTGTGGAAAGAATTGGGAAAGTAAAAGTGACGACAGAGAGGTGGCAGAGGGCAAGAGTGTATATAAAAATATATAGTACTTACATTGAAAGCAGACTGTAAGGGAACAGAGAGCAGAAAAACTATTTTAATTATTCCATTGGGTGTAGCAAATCTGAATTCTTTGATTTGTAGTGTGTTCCCCTGACAGTAGAGCACGTAGTGTGGCAGCGTCGTACCAGTTGAACTGGTAAGATGATGTAGGATGAAGCAGATTGTTTCTTTACCTTTTTTCCCCAGCAATGTTGTTCTTGCCATAAAGCACTTGAAGAAAAAGGGAAGGAGCTTTTGGGAGATGTGTACTTTAAGGGCACTGGTCCACAGTGAGGGTGTGCAGGAGGCCAGCAGTGTTTGTGTGTATCCCCCCTGTGCCTCAGTTCAGGATGAAACTTAAGGCAGGCAATAAGCAAATCACAGAAGCGCTAGAGGAACAAATAGCAAAGGCAGTTTACTTTTCTTACTTAAAAAGCTTTCCTTAATTTGAAAAACATGTATTTCAGTTCAGAGTAGTGTTGTTTTTTCCTGCTGCCTTTGTTCTAAAGGAGAAATGCGTCCAGCCAAGATTATTATTTGGAAGAAAATAAAATTAGGAGTTCACTTTCACAGCGCTCCTCTCCAGCTCTCAGCCTCATCTCACTTCCTCCACATCAGCATCAGCCTCTCCGGTCAGCGAGGCTGGTGGTTGATCCCTATGGCTGTGTGATCTCCGGCAATCACAGTGGGGAAGGAGCAAGAACTCACTGCTGGGGCAGGGAGCAGCCCGCTGTTAGCTTGAGCAAACCCTGAAATTGCACCTTCAGTTTAATGGTTTAACCTGCCCTGTGGAAAACAATTCCGTTGTTCTGATTAAGACAATGGTATCTGCAATATCTAGGCAATTTCATTTTTGTGATATACTCCTATATAGAATTCCTTTTTATTCTCATCTGATATGGATGCCAAAACTATTTTTCAGTTTTATTGGGTAAGATAGCAAAACTTAAAACATACACTGTCATAGCACAATTGCTAGACAAAGTTATTGTGTTATTAAATTTCTAGATTCAGCACAAGCAACTTACCTGGACGCTTCCCTATGGCCTTTGTTCAAACAATTGGACACGGATTCTGCCGTAGGCTGTTCAATTTACCAGTACGTTAGTGGAAGAGAGCCTTAAGTAATGCCAAACTGTGGGGAACTTTCACAAGAGTTCACATGTCTCTTACTCCCTGCCAAACATGCTGACTTTTAAAATCTTTGTAATGCTGTCTTGGTCTTTCTTGGACATCTTTTTTTTTTTTTTTTTTTAAGAAAAAAGTCTCCCAAAAGTGAGTACAAGGTAGCGCTATAAATCAATAAGAAGGATGCAGATCCAAGCGTGTAACAAGACCTGTGTTTCACAAGAACACTAGTCAAAATAGTCTTAGAACAAAAATATAGTTGCCAGATTAATACAGTTGAAGTTTCGTAGAAATCCAGAGTAAATATGGGTATATACAGCAACGCTGTATGCAACCACACAGAATTCAATGAAATATACTGGCTACAATGCATGCAGCTGGGGATAGACTTTGGCCCCCGTGTGTTGTGCTATAATATTAGAGATTGAAAGATCCCGTATCAGTTCTGCTGGTTGGGCTGAGAGGATTCAAGTGTCTTTGTAAAATGCATACAATGCTCCAGCTGAAGCAGTGGTGCCATGTGCTTCAGAAGTCATCTATCAGGAGACTGGAAAAAAAGACCCCTCTAATAAATCAGATTTTTCTTTTTTTTTCTGGCTTTTTTGATTTAACACTTTGTGAAATGTAGTTTGCATTAGGTACGCTCTTGGATGTTCTTCCTCTTAACTAAAGTTGTACCTATAAAAGAGGTTTGTGCCGATACATCTGTGTCTACACTGGGGCTTTGCTGTTTGAAGACGTTATAGAGATATTTTTCCCTTCCCCCACCTTGCCTTGGAGTATTTCGTTTTTCTATCTAAAAATAGTTCATGGGCTCGTTCACAGCGAAACTGCCTGGTGCTTTTTTCATTACACTGATTTTCATTTATTTTCAGTTGGTTGTGAAAGCTTTTTGGCCTCTAGCATTTCTCTGTGGTTAGCTCTTTGCAGTTTTCATCTTCATTCAATGAAACATTTTTTATTTATGGCAATAAATTGCCATACTTTTGAATTCTTTAATTCAAAATTGATTAATTAATTAAATTCTTTAATTTTGCATGAATAGTACAGTCCATGCCCTGAATTTTTCACTTGGAGGTCTGGGTATCAATATGATTTCAGCCATAAGTGTGCAGAGTTTGTTGATTGCAGCCTTGTCTCAAGTGATTATTTGTCAAGTCACAAACTCATTTCAAAATTTGGAACGATTTAATAAACTTCGTCATGAAGAACAGTCTGTAATCTATAGAAACTAAGTCCTGGTGTAAAGATATTGGTGTATTAACAGAACCATGTGCAAGAAATCATGTTATTTTGGGGTTCAGTCAATGTGATTAGTTGCAGGATTGCAGAATTCTATTTAAAAAAAATAAATCCTAAAAATACCCTGGGATTAAGCATGACAATACAGGCCTTGAATAACTTGTTGATTGTTCCTAATATGGCATTAGGCTTTTAATTGTCATACGAAAATGCATGTACCTTTTATTTTAGGGATTAGGCTGCTGCTTATTGCTACACTCATATTAGCAATGTTAATGCT
>JANZLP010000011.1:4308863-4321295 GCA_026930925.1 Chelictinia riocourii
CTAGCTAAGACCCAGGAATTTGGCACTCCAAATATGCTGAGGTGGTTGTTTTTTTTTTTCACGCTGCCCTTAAAACACACTGACTGACTGAGGACCTTCATACAGCGGTGGTGGCAGTGAACACGTGTTGTGGCACAGCCCAGTGAATGAAATCCCCACAACTCTCGTTCGGTTCTTTCTTCAGCGTGAAGGGCTCCAAATCCCTACCTACCTCCCGCTTCTCGGGAGAGCCCCTGGCATCTCGGTTACCCTGGTGAGCTGCAGGGCGTGGGGACAAGGAATTTTCCGCCCTTACTGTCATCATCTTGTTTCCCATCAGCATAGATCAAGATTAATGAAAGGCAGAGGATGAGAGTGGTTTCGTGCAGATCGCGGCTCCCACCTGTGAAGAGAGGAGCTGAGATTTCGCTTTCTCTTCCTTCGATTACTTCTGCAGTTCGTGTGAGATCGTCATTTAATGAAACACAGAAGCAGGCTTAGAAGCAGGGACCATAGCTTACAGAAATACCCCTATGTGTTAATTGTAAGCTGTCAGCAAGCATTTTCATTTTTTAACTTCGTAAGCCAAGTTTTCACCAGGACATCCCCTCATGCTTTTTGTTAATTTACGTTTGCCATATGCTAAGAAAAAGTTTAGTCTTAATGGATAGAATACTTTTCTTTTTTTTTTTTTTGGTCATTGCACCTAGATATTAGTTGTTCTCAGCTGTTGTTTCTAAAAAATGTGCATCAGGTTTCAGCTTAGCAGTAAAGATGTAAATTACTTCAATTTTTATGTTGATCCTCCTGGGGGAAAAAAAAAAAAAAAGCATATGTGAATACAGGAGTCATTCAACCGAGCTCTGTACTAAAAAAATTGTAATAGTTACACATGCATGTTTTTTAGAATCTGCGTGGAAAGCCTCCCATTAACTTAAGTAGACTTTTATGGACGTTAAGTTTTAATGCAAATGCTTCTTCATGTGCATTATATACACAGATGGTAGTAATTGCACCAGGAAGGTGAATTGTTTTTGCAAATAAATCTCTGACTTTTCTGCTTGTTATCACATCCTGGAGAAGAAGGGTATGGGCGTTTGTTAATTGGGTAATCTTGCACATACGTACTTACTGTGCAAGTCAGGGTGACTACTGCAGCACGTTTAACATTCCAGGCTCTGGTATATTCAGATAAAATATAATTTCTTTACACCTCGTCAAGATGCTCTGTTTATAGCCCTATCGATGTGCACTCACATTTGAGACAAAGCTTTAAAATGTGACAGTAAATGTTACAGTGATGGAAATATAGTTTGTCATAATTATTAAAAACAATCCTAAAAGTACTCGAATTAGATAGTGTTGCAGTGACTGATACAGAGTATTTATCTTGGATGGTTTCTGAATTTTTTTCAGATAAACAAAGCAATAAATCTTTTCTTAAACAAAATTGTTATTCCAAATCAGTCACTAGCCGTAGCATTTTTAAATGTCTGTTGTTCTTTTTTGTTTCCAGGGAAGACGAGGCAAACCAGGCCTCCCAGGAAAAGCGGGGCCACCAGGACCTCCTGTGAGTAACTGACAAGGGGAACGGGAAATTTTCACTCTGTCCTGGAACTTTGTTAGCATTTTTATAGCAGGTTACTTGATCATAATTAGAGTTGAAAGCAGTTGATCTGTGTGTACTCTGCCGTATCAAACCGCCACTATTGCTAGCCTTTTGGTACAGCAAAGAGAAAAGGACTGGTCCCGAAAACCGAGGTTCTGCCCAGGAGGGAAAGAACAAGATGCACACTTCAGCAGAGGAAGCAGAAATTGTCTGGCGTTTCAAAGAGTGGCCATGTATGCTAGATGTGAATACTGTGCATTCATTCACTTTGCAAAATGCGTAATGCTCTGTAGAAGATGGGATAATTTCTGTCTCAGAGGGGTAATTTGAAAGATGAAGGGCTGTGTGAAGCATGAGCCAACTGTCTGAATGGTGGGGCGGATTATACCCAGCACTGGAATGAGCACTCAGCTGTGGTTCAAATGAGTTTACTGGAGAATTAAAAAGATTAAGAAATACATGACTCTATGAAAGGATTTGTAATATGAAGAACTAAAGCGTTTGGCTCAGATCTAAGAGGTTTGGGGGTTTAATTTTGGGTTTTTTTTAATTGATACATGATTTCAAATTTGAAGTCAGGCACAGATATATTAGTCTAGAATGAGCGCAGCCTTCCTTTGGTAGAGGAAGACTTGGTCATATTTGTAGAATTCCCTATATATTGTGTTGTAAAAACGCTGTTGTGCACACACACAAAACAGCAATTTGCGGGTTAAGTAAACTTCTACTGCTTTACATTCTTAATATCAAACAAGGATTTCATAATTCCTTTTTCTGCTTACCTGAAATAGGTAAAGGCCAGTGGTTTATGCATCAGAACATTTGATTCATATGCTTCGACCTCACTGCAAGGGAAAACTCGTCTTATTTGTAGAGAAGAGAATAATGCACTGCTGCATAAAATACAGTGGCTAAAATTTCATAAATATTTTTCCCCCTTTTCCTTGCAAAATATGTTCAGAAAGAGGAGTTGTTGGTGGAGTTCATTTATCCTGCAGAAAACTAAATAGTTAAAAATCCCTCCCTCTCCCCCTTCTCCCCTGCATGTAGTCATACTGAAGCCTCGCTTATTTGAGCCTTTTCCACAGTTTGGGCTTCCTAAGGCTGAAACGGTATTGCAGACTGCAGGAGTCCAGACAGAGGAAAGGAGTGATGCAAAATCTTTCTTAACACAAATGCCAAAAATAACCTTTAAAAAAAAAAAAGGCAAACCATGGCAGAGGTCAGTGTTACACCTAATCTACTTAGCTTTTTGTGAACCAGTGAAAAGCTGTTTCTCCGTTACGGATTTCTGCCATCATAGATTTGCTGGCAGGTCAGGCTTGTGAAGATGTGTGACAGACATACCAGAAATCTTGAGTGGAAACTTAATTGCACTTTTATTACTGAGACCTATTTCAGGTTTTTTTACAGCAAACAGAAAGCTCAACTTTGTCAGCATGGCAGCGTCTGTGCAAGGAGCTCTCTATGGGTACTGTAGCCTAGCGCTGCGTATCAGAAAAGCATTCCTCAAGCAGTCATGGCCTAAATATTGGTTCAAAGCATTTGTTTCTCATCTAACTATCTTGATGCAGTCCTTACTTTGGATACAGCTACACTAGCATCTTGTGTTCCTTTTCAAGACTGAGAATATAACACATAGAAAAATCATACTTTAAAGGCAGCAACGCCCGCTACTGTGCGTTGGCAGCAACCCCGTGTTTAAAGCGCTACAGCACGTACATACCAAAAAGACTTAAACAGGATTCGTTGTTCCTCCTCTCTTTTTCAAGGCTCAGACCATATTAAATTTTGCTATATTGTGCTTCCAGTTACCCCTTGTCTTCTAATAGTGAGTAGTGGCAGCTTCCTCATGCACATGGATATATTGTCAGCTTTTCCTTTGGCCTTTCCAAAGTGCAGCAGAACTGTCGCACCTGCAGGGTGGTTGTTGTCGTAAGTTTGGCACACACAGGGTACAAAATGCTTAACAGATTGACTGAACGTATCAAAATTAGACTCTTCAGCAAAAAAAGTAAGTTTGGTGTTTCGGTGATGTTTTGGAAGAACATGGAATTTGGCTTTGAGAAAAAGGAGATTCAGTCATGAATGGCTAGGGTAGCTGCAGTACACACTGCATGTTTGAAATGAATAAATTTACCCGATTTATTTATCGGTTTATGCCATGACGTTAAGTACTTGATTTAGGTATTAGAACAGCCAGGTGTTCGGTAATGACAGAAAAAGCCTGTTAGAAGGAAAATCCTGCCTCCTGGAGGAAGAAGGTGGTGAAGAGGATACAGTGCTCGGGGGGGATTTGGTATAAAGGGCAGCCCTAAAAGAAGTGCGTGCGGGGAGGGATTATGAGACCATATTCTGAGCAGTCACAAGGGCTTTAAATTGGATACTACTGTGAGTTTTGATTAATTAAAAGAATAATTTTTTTACCTCCTTGTCGCATGGCAGCATTTAAGACTTTTCTAACCCTCTGTCAGTACCTCATCTTTTTTTTTTTTTTTTTACCCCAACCTAATACCTGGGGATTTTCTTTCAGTAAGATTGATGCTAGTAATGAATTTCTAGTCCCTTAACATCTATCTGCACACCTTTAGTTAAAAAGCTGTATCAGTGTCAGAAATGTAGATTGATTGGCAACTGGTGATGAAACTACTCAGTTAAAGTGGGCCTCTCCATCCCACTTCTTCCAGGTATCTTTTCTTTTGTGTCATTTTTCCCTTATCCTTTATTTATGTCATTTTTTCCCTTTGGAGCAAATCCTATGCCCACAAAAAGCAAGGAGTCAATGAGGATTTTTATTGATGGGTTATAAAATATACTTGTGGAAGCCTATGCAGATGATTTTCCTCCTTCGAGTTTTTTTTAAAGTTTATTAAATATTATAGACTTCAAACATGTTCTGTTATTCCCTTCTGGTTCAGAATTCATGGCTTGCATCCTTGCTGTCTGATCTCGGTTGTGAGTACTGTTCTGCTATTTCAATACTGGAGAGCTGAGATGTGTGCTCGCACTTGTCTCACTCCAGTGGGTAACAATTTATGCTGAAAACAAGGAATCCAAACAGGTTAAGTAGAACAGCAGCTCCCTCTAGTGCTTTTTGGTCCCTTCCCCCCTTTTAAAGAGCCTAGAGAGCAGTTCAAAACTGTTAAATACACCACGGAAGAGGAAGAAGGTCTGCTCTCAATTTAGCATTGCAGGTAATGAGAGGAAAAACCCACGGCTGAGCACCGCGACCCAGATCAGGAGCCCTTTGCTCGCTCTCACTGGTGAGCGATTAGTCGTCTCATCCCGCTCACTGGTACTGTTCATGCTCTTTGGGGTCAGGAAAAACAGCTTTGTGTTGGGTACCAAGTGTCCCTTTCCACTTTAGAGCTACATCCCCATTTATCTATCTTTATTTACACTTTTCTTTGAAGCCTTTAAACCCTGAGGATGAATTGCGTCCTCAGTTCTGGTTCTGTAAGTGGATGCTGTTCCTTGATTTTAGAAGCGCTCCTTCCCCTGTCTACACGTACTTGCACCTTGCTTTCAGTCCTGCACCACTTTAAGGCTCATCTCAGTGCTTTTAACTTGGCTGAAGATGAATATATATTTAAGCCACTGGTTAAAGTGTCTTTAATAATAGTACAGTTCATAATAATAAAACTGTCCTTTCCATAACATGTACTTTCATCCTTTTGAAAATTTAGTAAGCCTATTAATTATTTACTTAAAGACAGAATTTCAAAATGTCACTGCTGACATTTAAAGCTCATAAAAAACACAACTCTATCTCATCTGTGAGAAATGAATCTATACAATCTATTTTACGATGAAAATATTTATCAAGGAAGACAGTTGCCAATTATGAATACAAACAGAAACAAAGCCACTTGCAGTAAGTTGCTTTTTTTTTTTTTTTTTATCTTTTACATACCAATGGCATATTTCTCCCCAGCAGAGTGGTGTACAAAATAAGTGACATCTGGTGGCTATATGCTGTAATATAATAAGGCAACTCATTTCAATGAATAAATGTGGAAAATAAAACCATTTGCACAGATTTAAGAGTGGTAAGACAAAATCGCAGGGAAAAGCAAAGCAAATAGGAAATGGGGAACAATGGGAAGCATTACTTACTATCTGTGAGATGAACTGAACTGTTTAGGCATATTTCTTCCAGCATCGAATGAATAAGACTTTAAAATGTTGCCTAGTTTGTAATTTACTATTTAATTTCAAATAAATCTTTTATTATTTTGCTTTATTCTATATTAATGACTTGGATGCAAGAGTGATGTCATTTACAAGATACCGGGATGATTATGTATTCTTCAATATGAACACAGATTACTGAGTAAACTTGTTCTTGGAAACCGAAAATTATTCTGCCGATCTAATGATGATGTACTTCTGTCCAGGAATTGTATTTATCTTATTGGCAATGTTATCTCATACGTGAATACAGGAACTGTCATGCTGAATCACTGCAATGTCCTATGCAGTTCAGTCCTGTACATAAAAATCAAACAAATAACATTCTAGAAGGATTTGTTTTAAACAAAAATCTTCTACTTTGTTTTACTGAGCCAGGATGTAGATCTGAGCAGTGTCTTATAGCAGTGAGTTTCACACTCCAATTCTGCTCTATTTAGATTTTTTTTCTCTCCGTTGTGGAAGTACCCACAACCCACAGTTGCATTGACTGTACTTGTGATAGGTTGATGTGAGTCACGAGAATCCAACAATGGCTTTGTCCACAGCCAAGAGGATACCATTTTCATTTCTGTTAAGTTTCCAGAGGAACTTGGGAACTTGCAAAGACATGAGCCAACACCACTGGTATGACTACTGCAGTTTTCTGCCCTCAATACTTACAGCTTTGCCTTGCAGAACTGCATTAGTGGTCGAGGGTTCTTAAACTGTGGAGTATTGGCTTCTCTCTGGGGTATTTCCTTTTTGGAGTCAGAGGGTTCTGGCTGTTCACAGTCTGCTAGCAGAAAGATGTAGACGTTCTCAAGTCTGATTCTTATTCTGAGAACGAACCAGTTTAGGGATTTTATATTGGCTAAAAATATTGGCTCCATTCTGGAGAAGCTGAGATGGGACATCATGACTGACTCAGCCAACCTTAATGTATGCTGTTGCTGGGCTGGGGGGGGGGCTGCACAAACCCAGCCCATAGTCCTGACCCCTCTCTTCTGGTCCCCAGTCCAGCAGAAAGCTAAGAAAGGAGGGAAGGAAAGAAGGGGCAGGAAAAGAGGAAGGGGAAGAGGGAAGCGATGTCCATGAGATCAACTTCTGTAGTCCTTACTTCCACAAGTTGGCTCACTGATAATCATCTGTACCTCAAATGCATTACGTGAACTGAACTGGGCAGAGTGACTCAATCTGTCTTCTCCATCTCAGTCATTATCTTGTATTTCTTGTATTTCTTCATCTCTCTTCTTGTTTCTTTCCCCCCAGAGATGCACAGTCCAAATATTTTTTTTCATCCTCAGCAGCCTTGCTGCCCTTCTCTGAATATTCCCTTCTCTAGTTCTTCTGTGTTCCTCTCAAGACCGAGTGATCAGAGTTGCACACAGTGTTGTAGAGGTGAAGGTAACAGTGATTTATATAAGGGCACTGAAATACCTTTAGTGGTATTCAGGGTGTGTATCGCCTACATCCAAAGGACTGTCCCTCCTGTCTTAGAATCCCTGGTAAGTTCTCAGGATCTGATGATGAGGTTGATCCATTGCCTGCCTAAATGTGCTGTAGCTCACAGCTGAAAGACAGCATTTGTATGAATATTCTCTCTTCCCTTCCTTCTACTTTCCTGTGGCTAATACAGACACAGGGTTGGAAGAAGTCTCCTGCTTGATTCTCAAGTTCCCATCCCTGCCAGCTCCCAGCCTCATGCCTGTGGTCCCTTAGCCCTGCCCCATAACTGGCTGCTAATCACAAGATGGTACAACTCTGACCAGCCCTGAATGATCCAGAGGCAAATTCCCTGCTCTGCTGATGGGTCCCTGTACTATCATTGAATTATATGGGGTCTGTATTCATTCTGAGTAACTTTAGTCATCTGCAATATAGATCAACATATTCAGTGGGAACCCTTTTTATTGTCAGTGTGGAGAAAGAGGTGTTTTCAAGGTAAGAGCCATCTACTGTTCCAGGTGCAGACTTCAGAATAAGAGGAGTTGTGCCTTTGAAGTGCCTCTCTTGGACACATCCACACTTTAGATGTCTACATAGGGTAAGATGAATCCTGCCCTGACTCACAATCTCCATCTGAATTACTACTGTTCTCTCTCTCCTCCTTTTAGAGTGCCAATCTTTTATTCCTGCCCAGCTCTGGTGTTAAGGTGCATTGATTTTCATTGGGCACATCAGACATAACACAGCAACAAATAAGCAATCAAAGCTGACCTCATAGATTTTGCTTCTACCTTCTGTTAATCTTTTTCTTCATGACATGAGGAAAAAGAGATAAATGGCCACTGTTCTCTCTCTTTGCATCCACTTTCCAAATGGTGCTTGCAGTTTTCATTAACCTTCCCTTTTTGAATATTACATCTCACTTTTTGTTATTATAAAAGCAAACGATTAAAGTAGTGTCTGATATGTTGTATAGATAAATATTTATACACAACATATATATGTATATTTTGCTTTACATTACTGTCATGAAAAAGGGGAAATTTTATGTTATGTTGCTTTCTTAGGGCATTTATAGCATACTTACTACCTTCCTATGCCTGACACCCGAGGGTTTCACTGGCAATTTACATTCTCTTTTCCCCAGGGGTAAGAAAGGCAGTTCCAAAGACCTAGATGCATTCATCCATCACATTTGGCTGCAGAAGTAGCTGGTTATTTCTCTTCAGAGCTGTAGCCCTTCGAGGAGTCTTATGCTGTTAGCTCTCATTTCAGAGCAGCATTGTGCCTGGAAAAAGGAGCCAGGAATGCCTGAAAATCAGATGAAGAAACTCGTGGAGGTACCTGGTCTGAGCCTGCAGTGCCATACTGAGGTATTTTGCTGCCCAAGCACAGTTCTTGATTTCAGCCTTTTCCCTTCCTTCCCTCAACTTCTCCAAGCTTTCCTTCGACTCCTCCACAGCCCTTCATTTACAGGGGTTGTTCCCAGCATTGCAGTGGACCTGCACTCTCTTCTTTCTCATCAAGAATAGTGGCAGCAGCACCCACATTTGCTTCCAGTGGCATCCCCTCTCATATGACTTGGTCAAATGCCTTGAGGCTAATTTTGGAAGTTGAGGTCTGCTACTGCTCCTACGGGAAACACAGGTTAGAATATCCTTGTAGTCTTTCACATCAGGTTTGAAGGACTCTCACATTTGGAACCAACGATAAATAACAGTCTCTAGAAAATGTTGTTAATCTTTCCAGGCAAAACTCAGAAATACCCCTGACAGCTTCTGGGGGCACCAGAACTCAAAGGGGAGTTTTGACATGCCATGTGCTTCTGTGTGTGGTTCTCCTCAGCTGTAGCATGGGGATAGTCATCTGCTTCCACTCGAGGATGATGTGAGATTTTAAAAAAGTAGGTAAAAGTTTAGTACCTGTTGTTTGAAATCGGTGTTGCACTTCAAGGATTTAAACTTTATAACTTTTCTTGTCTGCATCTTTATTTATATTGGTCTGAATACAATGCTGTCTCATCCGTCCTGGGAGGAGCTGGTAAGAAAAAATCTCAGTTCCCTGGCTAGGGAACATAAATCTGGATTCAATTTTCTACTTTCTCATTTGCAGTTTAACGTCAGGTAAGTTACTTAGTAAAATCAGTCTATGTTTCAGATTCCCATCTGTGAAACAGCTGATATCTCCTTACCTCAAAGGAGCACAATAAGTTCATTCGTGGTTCTGTGATGCTCCAAAGCTGTGGTGCTTGGAGCCATTTGCGAGCACAGAGAGGCTCTTTTAGAACAACAACAAAATGCTGTCGTGTTTAAATAAACATAGGATTTGTTTTTGTTTCCCAAATGATTATTTTTATTTTTAACCTGCTGGAGAACAAGCTGTTGTGTTTGTTTCTGAAGACACATATTATCCCAGTCCTAGGCAGCTCTGTGTGCATCTGTTGTGGCAGTGTCACTCCCAGCCAGCTAACCTGGAATGGGATGTGCTAGACAGCCCATCTTCAGTGGGGCTCCTATAGGGAGTTACTAAAGATGTACTATTTTTGGTAAGACATTCATAAGGGGACAAGCAGAGCGATGAAGCACTGACCAACTGCGTCTTGGGAATACACAGTAGTCCCAAGAGCGCCGTAGGCAGCAGTCATTGGTACTTCTTTGTACCCAACAACTACCGAACTTAACTTACTTAACACCTACAACTGCCAAGCGTGTACTTCAGACAGCGTTCAAGACGGAACATCCCATACGTACGTATCTACTGTGAAACGCAGGGGTGGCTGGACTCCTACTGAAGGCGAGGAGAAGGTTGGGAAGAAGTCTTGTCAACCAATACTAAGACCTTCAAAAACAACTGTCAGTATATCATTTAATATTAGATGATAAGTTGATGCTACTAGTCCATGTTGCATTTCAAAAGCAAGTTTTTTGCGCTACAGAACACTTAATATTATCGTTTGCACGCAGAAACTACAGAACAGGTCATGGAATTACAGGAAAGGTAATAACTTCCCTTCCTTCCCCAGGGGACACACATTAAAATGACTGATGCTGGCCATTTAAAATCATCTGCAAAGCTTTGTAAAAATAAGTTCATTATACATTTAGATCCAGGCATATGAAAATACTACTGAAATGAGCAGAGTATAAATCAAAGATATTATCAATGTTTACTATGAGCCTGGAAGACAAAATATTTGAATAAAAAATCCCAACACCGAAGTACCAATTATTCAACACGGAGACAGACCGTGACGGCATGTTGAGAAGAAATAAAACTAAGTCCTAAGTTATGAAAGTAACATTTCTAGAAGCAATAAATCTATTACTATAATAATATTAAAAATTAGAACATTCACGTACCCACAAGCTACTTTTCTTCTCTCAATTCCACAAGTCCTATGCAGCAAGCATCACAGACCATGGAGATATTTTTAATCCCACCTTTAGATGTAAGTATAGTTAACAACTCTGTTTCCTACACTGACTTAAGCTCCTTCTTTATGTATATTCACTTTTTCCAAAGGCAGTCTTACCAAACACTTCCAGGAGACAGCTCTCTACAGACACCTAAGAAAAGACCATTCCCAGGCAGCTTTCATCAGATGTACAAGACAGACACTACACTATCAGATAGACTGTTGCTGCATTCCTAACCTGACAGTGAAAAGCAAAACACGTAAGCCATCCCAAAATAAGTTTCTGGTAGTCAACACCACAAAAACCATCTCCACATCGCTCCTACCAGTAATGGTGGCCCAACCTCAGCATTACTGCAGAGACAGCAATGCAATTGGAACTGCACACCTAATTCTTTACACCTCAAGGCTACAGAAGCTAACGTCTTACTGTAAGGTTCTAATTCAAAATGATAAAACCAAGTTTCAGTAGTTGGATATTGTATTTTAATTCTTTAAAAATGTATCTGCCTACTTCCAAAAACCACCATGGAAACAAATGGTCCCTTCCACAACAGGAAAAGTCACAGACTATGTCATTCTGTCTAGGTAACTCTCCTAATACAAACCTCCTCACTGCTACCTTAGCTGGATGGTTTCCAATACGCTAAAGACAGTTTAACAGAAAATTAGTGCTGCATCCAACTCCCCAGGGAATATTCGAGCTCCAGTTTGTTTAATAAAGTTTAAATGAAACTATGCAACCTCAGCTAAAAATGTCACCACAACTTACAGTAATTGTAACAAACCTTCAGCTCATCGAACTGCTGAGGATATTTTTAGTTTAATAGTGTTACTTAAACTTAATGCTGTTTATATGGATTTATGACTCTACTATGCATCTATAGAGCGGTTGCACCTGGCCTTGCTATAAGTCACTTTGCCCCGCCTTTGAATGATGTCTTGCATTCTTCAGACACAGAGAGGAATCTAGAGAAGATATAAATTCAGAAACCTGATCCCTAGTTGTGATTAGAAGAAATCACACGGCCTTGTGACCTGGCCAAATTTTGTGGACCACTTTCATAAATCCAACCTACAGCTGAATACTTTCTTTACTTCTTGTCTGATTTTTTTTTTTTCTGAAACAGCTGTGCACTGTTAAATATCAATGGCATGTCCGCTTTCCTTCTCCCTTCCCCCCTCCAGATTCCAGCATTTGATTGGTAGATTAAATAGTTTCTCTGTATAACATGTGTGTGAGTTTAAAAAGTAATTTGCTCTCTCTTAGTCTGAAGTCTAATACACTACTAAGTTGTAGGTAGTTAGCACTATTACCTAGCTTTGCTTTGAGTAGTCTTATGCCTGGGAAACTACTGCTGCCAACTTTCAATTTTGATTGAAGTTGTATTTAATTTTGGTTGGGGTTTTTTATTTATTTCTTTAATAAGAAATTAAAAGCCAGGTAGGAAGGAAGTGCTATTAAAAGTCACTGGCAGTCTGTTAAAAAAAAAGAAAAAGGATTTTTACCTTTCTGTGATAGAACTTGCTCAGCTGTTGATTTCAGACATTGCTTCTTCTAAATTTTGCTTTTAAAAATGTCCTAAACTTCACACCATTTGATTTTTAGTAAAATCTTTAAGAAGCTGAAAGGAAGATCTGTGGTGGGTACATAGCTTTTGAAAGGCATAAAAATGCACCAGAACACCTAGGAGAGGGTCTGTTAAAATCTGAAGTCAAAACAAAAAAGAGGACCCTATATGTAATGTTGCATGGCCTGTGCCGAGGCCGAGCGCCACGAGCTCTCCCGTCTCAGCCAAGGCCAGGATCC
>JANZLP010000011.1:5365084-5376513 GCA_026930925.1 Chelictinia riocourii
GTTAATATTTGAGATTAATTATCTACCCCAGTTTTTATGAAAATGAAATCATAACTTTGATTATGAAATATAATCTTCTTATTTCTCAAGGGACTTGTGCAGGTCTGCATGTTTGGCTCTGTGTCTGTATGTTGGACAATTAACAGAAAGGTTCACTGTCTTTCTCCCTTCCCATTCCTGCGGTCCTGTGGATAACAAGAAGCTTTGCTCCCAGTTGCTGTTGTTTCTATCAGCATGTTTATAAATACCATGTATTACCTTCTATACCAGAGCAGAAATGCCTTTCTTCTTTCCCCACAGTAGGAGAAAATCTATGTTCAATTAAGCCTCTCTGGGCATAGTCCATTTTGGTCACCTTATTTGCAGTGGGTGCTAGCAGGGCACTGATACCTCACTGGGCATTGTATCCGTGGGACTTCTAAGGCATGGGGTGCTCTTTCACAGCCTTACAATTTTTTTCTGGTTTGCTTATCCTTGTTAAAATTCCTGTCTGCTGGCAGTGTAGAAACATCCTGGGATTTGAGGAGAATTTATTTTCAGCTTCGATTTTGAATTAAAATTTGTTCGTAAATCAGTCTTGAATATTTTTATCTTAATATTTGTTAAACTGAATCTTTTTTAAACGTATCAGGGGGAAAATACCAAAAGAGACCAAAATGAAAATGCTACCTTCTTTTGCAAACTCAATTGGTTTTAAATGTCAAAAAACCCCACCCCAGCCTCCCCACCAAAACCCACCAAAGCCAGTACACGCAACAACTGAAAGTTATTTTGTCTATGTGGACTTTTTAAAATACCCTCTCCTGCCTCTCCATAAAAGGCAATCAAACCAAACCAAAGAAAAAAAAAACAACACAGGAAAGAAAAAATGTGTTCGGGTGAAGAACAGCATGGCATACCTGAAGTGCTGAGAATTCCTTCAGGACAGCAGGAAAGTTATTAAGAGCTGGTCAGGGATAGCTATGTATCCATGTCTACAAAATTATGAGGCAATGTGACTTTTTTGAGACAACTTGCTATACGTTTTGCAAATTTCTTCATACACTGAACAAAAATACTAGCAAGAGATCAGGCCAAAGCTAAAATAGTGTTAATTATATGAAACAGGAACTCAAATAAAACTGTTAACATAAGTTAGTGTCAATACCGAATTGGACTTAAATAGCAATAATAAATTTATTCAGAGAAGCTCTAAATTTCAAAAAGGAGATCTTCATCTATCCATCCATCTAAAGATTAGCTTCCACTCAAGAGAGTAATCCAAGTCCACAAAATCAGTATTCAGAGCTAGCCCTGAGATAACAAAATTTTTCTTATATCTTTCAATATCACAGTATCAAGAACCAATCAAAATGTTTGCCTCATGATTTCGAGTTCTTGGTGGCGCTAACTGCTTTTACTGGATCCTCAATAAATATTTTTAATAAAGCTTTTAAAGGAACTTTTCAAATTAATGGAAGCTCATGCATCTTGCTTAGTATTTTACATCTCTCTATCTCTGCGAGTTCTTTAGCATCTTTGAGATGCATTCTGAAGACCTTACAGAACATGCATCTGAGGGCCGTCCCTTTGTGAATCATGTATATTCTTGGACTCACATGCTTGCAATAAGACTTACACATCCTCAGAATAATATTTCAGGCAGTCTTGGAGATAAAAATAAACATCTAGCTGTTGAAGAGTTCAGCAACCCTTTCCACTTGCAGTGTTTGAGTAGAAGGAACGAAATAATGTTGGCTCAGGGATTCTCATGAGCAGACTCCCAGAGATTCAGGAAACGTAGAACAGCTTCTTTGTTACCTTCCTTGTGTCCATACTAAAAGTTTTAGAAACCTTCTCAAATCCTCAGTTTGTTATTTGGGTGGATAGGTTGTGATTTTTGGCTTCAAGCTTCCATTGGCAAGATTAGTAATCTTTGCTTTCAGTAATTTATAAAGTCTTCTAACAACCCTGAGGTATTTCAGGTAGGAAGTCCACCTTGTGAAATGTATAATTGGGCCCAGTTGGTTTTGTTTTGGAAGGTCTCTTGCAAGTACACCTTTTGAGAAACCTTCTTGAGCCATCAATGAACACAAGTGCAATACTTTCTTATAAAAGAGTATATGTGTAAACTGTGCTCCTGATTAAAAAAAAAAATCATAATCCATAAATAAAATTTAAAAGTCTTTGCTAAATAAATATCTGGTTAAGAAACTCATGTTATATTTTAAACAGTCCACTGAAAATTCACCTTGCACCAAGATTAAAAAAAATATATTGAAGGAATTTTTATTAATCAGCCACTGACAAATCATCCCTTTGCAAAATCAAAAATAATTGTGAATTTGCAAACTGTTGTAAAGAAACAACTTTGCGATATTAACTAAGGGAGAAGTCAAGTGGATCTTCTTTTTCACTAGATGTAGTTTAATATTAGTGTCCTTAACAATCAAAATAATATTACCTGAGTTCACTACTTCCTTGCCTAATTATTTCTGGATTTCTTGTTTGCAAATATCAATTAGCACTGAAACATGGGCTGTGCTCACAATGTAACTACCACTTTAAAAAAGATTTTTAAACTAAGGGGTTCATTTGAGGAAGGGCATGAAATGTCCTTCTCTTGTAAATCAAATCCAATGCAATTATATATTTTCTGTACAAAATAAAACCTAAACTTCACAGTCATGCGGTGCATTTTATCCCACACGCTGCATGAGCAGCCTGTCCTTGAACCTCATGAGTGGTAAAACACAGACCACGTTCGGCAGGGATTGAAGTTCTTAACTGCAGGCATCTGAAGTGGGTTGATTTGAGAGCAAGGAGATAATCAGCATTTTTGTGAAGCTTTCTGTGTAAGTACGCGATAGATAGTTCCTGAATTCTCTGCTTGCCACTTAGATGTGAAGGCTGTCTATAAAGCCAGGGTGGTCATGTGTTTTCTCTTTATGTGGTTAGTTAGCAGCTTGACTAGAACATTTTAAACATACACTGTTTATAAAATCAATTCTTTTTCTGACTTGATAAGAAGATTAGCATCTTTTTTTTTTTTTTCCCTTGGGCATAAAAGTACTTTCTTGCTTAACAATACGACCTATCACATCTGTAACAGCAGCCAGATGTTTTTGATGGCAATAACAGTGTGCTGAAGACATTTACCAATAGAATGCAAAATGCTCTTCGAACTCAGGAAAACTCAGCCTATGAGGGGGGAAGGCAATCGAGTTGATACATGGAGTTTCTTTACATTTTGTGTAAGTTTTCTGTAGGTTGATATGTGGCTTCTATTGATTTTTACCTTGGGAAAGAATTGTTCATTTCTGAGATGCTGATCCATTTCCATGGGGACTGTGGAAGACATAACAGAGGATGTTCCAGATCTTTGATGAGCTTTATTGTCCGTTTAATGCGGGCTATATTTGACTCTAAAAATTAACAAGGGTAAATACATAAATGGGTGATGCATGTGTTAATTAAAGAGATCTAGTCTGACTGTAAAGGAAGCCAGTTTGTGCTGTAGTTTTAGATGCAGCCTCTGAAAATAATTGTCTAATTTTTAGACCATTTTTCCTAGTTACATGATAGAACTGCTTTATTAATTAGCAGCTACGTGTTAGGCTCAATTAAGTGCCTAACATGGGCTGACTGACATCATTAGCCTGTTCTGCTTCTTGTCTTAAGTAACTGCTGCAAATCTAGTGCGTCTGGATTTGAGCAAAACACCAGAAGCACGTTCTTTGCTGAAGATCAGTAGTCTCCGAATGGTCTGGATGGAATTGGGGAAACATCTTGGCGTATTTTAACTCCAGTATTCAAGACTCTTTGGAAATCGGCATGACTGGTCATACATGATAACCGACTTTCTCATATTTTGTGCTTGTTGTGGCTTTGCAAGAGAGACAAGGCTGTCAGTTCCAGCGCTTCTCAGCTTTGCAGGATCTCACTCGAAATCGCAGTATCCCACCGTTAGCTCTTGGTAGGGGTAGTGGTGCTGAAGATGAAGTATTTTAGGGAAATCTTTTTTTTGGTGGCGTGAGTTTTGCTTTCCCTTCATTTTGAAGGCATGCATATTGTGGATATAAAAACAACAGCAATTCCTTAAGAGTTTTACTCCCCATGTTGGAATTAGATTGAAGACTGCAAAAGACTTCTCACGGAAAAAAACCCTCAACACATTTGTATCTTGTAAAGCAGATTTACGATTATATCCATCTGTGTCCAAAAGTAAAGTAATCGAGCAGCAGCATGTTAATAGGGAAAATATTTCATTGCTGGAAGGATACAACTTCTGAATTATTCCCTCGGGAAAGAAGGTTTTGTAAATAATATACTTGTTTCACTCCATTGGCCTTAAGTAAATCATGTATTATAACTGCAAATGCATTTTTAATAATATGCTTTAAGTTGAAATACATTTTTGTGTGTCTTACAACATCAGTTCTTAACATATCAGTAATGTATAAAAACAATGGTGCAGGATATGTGTATTTTCATAGGGGCTTATTATTTTTAAGTTTTTCATGTTCTGAAATTTAAAGCATTGTTTAAAAAGTGTTTAAAAACAGTTTAAGCCTGTAAATCAATTATTTGCTCCTTAGAAAAGTATTTTTTTTCTCTCCATAATATCTTAAATTTGTCTTATTTTACGAGTTATTTTTAGCGACTTTTGCCAGTGGAGAGAGTACTCTGTGTATAGGGGGTTTTGTTTTGAGTTTTGATGGGGTTTTTTTGACAACATCTGAAACTCTGAAACTGTGGACTTAGATGGTAAGTTTTTGCATGTTACTTGCCTGTTCCTGGTTCTCTATAATACTAGTTCAGTTAAATGTTTTTGTGTAATTAAACAGTCGGTCCTGGGGCATGGCAGTGCAAGAATGGCATAAATAAGTATTAAGTAAAGATGTAGCAATGACATAGGATGATCAAGGAGAAATTATTGTTAAAGTATAGCTGTAAAAGAGTACTGAACTGCAGATGTCAACATGCTAGTGCCAGTGTTGCTGGCATAAAATGTTTTTTAAGCTTATTTGGGGATTTTGTTCCTTTATGTTTTAATTTGTGTGTTCTATTCTATGAGTGTTTATAAATATAGATTAAATGACATTTTGCATTATAAATCCCTTTTTACAGTTGCAGATTCAACCAAAAGTTTGCATGCCAGTGGTCTATTTCGTACTGACTTTTAATAGGAATGAAAAATTAAGTCATTTTGCAGGAATGTGGACTCTTTCCTCCCCAGTTCATGCATTTGTGCAGCTTTTAAAATGTTCACCAAATTGTAGACCTACCCTTTAGTCAAGATTTTTGATTTGATGGCTACATTTATGCCTTCCCAGCGTATCATCCATGCTGCAGCTCAGTAGAGCCGCATTTGCAGTGCGGTTCCTGCTCTCAGCTTCTGAGAGCAGAAGGTGAAAGGACCGTGGCCGTGGCCGTGGCCGTGGCCGGCTGTGGCAGATGTGGCTTCTGGCTTGGAATTTACCAAAGTGCAGAACAGACAGGAGGGGTGGAAGGGAGAGAAAGCTAAAGGTTTAGGTGTGGGGAGGAGCGGGTGGCGAGGATGTAGCTTAGTACTGAGGGGTGTGAGGGGAAGGAGGGATTAAAATACACAACCTAAAGAAAGGACACCAAAGCCAGAAGCAGAAGGAGGCAGAAGATGGATGATGGCAACACAATGGACAGGGAAGAAAGGCAGCAAAAGGTAGGTAGATGGTGAGGATGGGAAAATTAGCAGGTTAGCCAAGGCAGAAGATGTACGAGAGGATCTTGTTACAGCAGCAACTTGGTGGGGAAGGACGCTAGAGGCATGAATCAAGTAGCCATGGATATGCAATAACCAGGAGGAAGAGCAGCAAGGAAACTGGGACCCAGAAGCTGAAGCTGGGGAAGGAAGAAAGGGAAAAAGACCAGGGAGCAATGGGAACAAGAGCAGAAATGTTCCTGAGCACTTGGACATGCACATCCACATGCCGGAGCTGAGCTTTATTCCTGCCTGAACATTTCTGTATTGCTGAGCAAACGGCTGTGAAACGTGGAGGTGAAGCGTGTTGTGTTCTGCCTGCGGCAGGCCAGCTCGCACAAGAGAAAGTTGCTTTTTGGTGTTACCGTTGAGTCCGTTACTGGAAATGGGGAGAGCTCTGTGCCACAGGTCCCAGCTTACTGCCAGCGCTTGGGGCGGCACTCTGGTTCGTGGGTTTGTTGTTGTTCTTTGTTGTTTTGAAGTCCATAAAGGTGCAAGGAACAATGCTAAAAATAAAATGGAAAGATCTTTAGTGTGAAGTTAATCTCTCCAGAACTGGAGAACTTCAGTAGCTAAGGCACCCTCAAACTGCCTCGTGGTTATGCGTATGATCATAATAAGCTGTTTAAAAACAAGCTTGTGCATATGATCATGTAGATGGTAAACTATTAAAGATTTTATGGATTATAGAGAGTGATACAACTTGTGTTTGATAATCAGCATCTAAAAATTTGCCAAAAAAGTAAAAAACAATAAACTCTTCACGTAGATGTATATATTTTCTTCTTGCTAGAAGCATGCTTTGTTTGGGCTTCTGTTGGATGCCTGTGTGCTAGTAAGAGTAGTGATTTAATAGTAGTATTATCGAGATGTGTTTTATAAAATAAGATAGTGAAGATGTATTGCCTAAAGTGTAGTCAATAAATAAAATATGTTTTCTGAAGACATAGAGCATATCGAGAGTGCAGAGGGTATTGTCAATAAGTATCTGACTTTAATGATGAAGTAGGATTTTTATCTTGTGGGTTTTAAATGATCAGTAAAGAGTTTGTAGGGCCGTTGCTAGGAAAGCGTGTGAAGAGTTGATCTGTAACGAAAACTAACAGTGGGGCATAATAATTTAAAGACTTGGAAAAAGAAAAATCACTTGTGAATTCTAAAAGCAGTATCATCGAACTGTTCCACTAACATATTTCAAATGACCAAGGTTCTCTGCCAAAGCGAGGGCGAAAAATGCCTGAAGTGCAGGTATGGATATAAACCTCAGTGAGAGGTGGCTGGATTTCCTGCAGGGTCTAAAACTAACTTCTGAAGTGATAGTTGAGATTTTGTTTTGGTGGGGTTTATTTTCTTCATGTGTTTAAGTGGATTGTAAGGTAAATGGCAGAATCATCTACTTTTCCTCAGATAAAATTCAAAAATATCTCTTGGTTATTTCAGATCAAGCTTATACATACTACTGTTATTGCAAGAGACAACAAGAGTTGTCCTTCTCATTTCTGAGGACACAGTTGCATTTTTGTTAATACACTGTGGCAATGCCCAAAGGGATGAAATAACACCAAGGTTCAGAGCTCACAGGTATTTTCTGTTTAAAACTAGTGCTAGCACAGAAATCCTTCAGAATTGTTCCTTTTCTCCTTGGCCCAGTGTTCCCCTCCTTGGCCCAATGGGCTCATGGCTTCCAGACCACTGTAATTCATGGGTTTATTCTTGATGTACATAGTATATAAGTTTGTCCCAAGCAAAATGAAAGATTGCAACCTCCTATCTGCTGTTGGTGCTGTTTGCTCTATTTGTGTGGCTGCTTTCCTTGGTGCTCTATTACCCTTAACCAGCTCCTGTGCCTCTCCATCTGTACGGTACCCCTTGTCCAGTATTGATCAACTACTTTGCAGATTTTTGAGTGCGATTGACCGTTCTGCCCTTAACTATAGCTAAGTGCCTCTTTTGTGGAGTATTCTCTCTCGTGTCATCATTAGCTGTAGTCCTGCGTGTTCGTTATGGAGGTGGGAGGAGGAGGAGGAGGGCTGCGAACGAGATGCTTTGGGGTCCGTTCTTGGAAGACGAATGGGCAAAGTAAAAACCAACTGGCGTGCACAAGCAATGCTGAGGTGCAATTCGTGAAAAAGCAGAGGTCCAAATAAATGCATTATTATGTGGCTTTGGTTTTATATTATTAGGCCATGTTGTTTTCAAATTGATGTAAGTTAATTTGAATTATATTACAGGTTTTGTATTTGCTTCATCAAACTATTGCACATTAAAATTAATGTATGCAGAAGTAATCATTCATACCTGTTTCTCTGTTTGAGAGATTACACATTTCTTTCTACTCATGTTCTTCCAGGTGACTTGGATTATTACTGGCTGGATCCTGCCACGTGGCACAGCAGGGAGACATCCCCTATTAGTTCGGTAAGAAATAGAAAAAAAAAGATTTATAAGAATGAACTAAAATGTTCTCTGATTATGTCAGTTCAGCATAGATATTTTGTTGTAAAAAATTACGCTATACAAATTACATGAAAATTTGATTTTGTGGATCATGGAAATTGAAATCGGAAAGAAATTTTCATCAAAATGTATACTAGTAAAATTGCTTGAATTTTAACTTGAATTTAATTCTTTTGTAGACATGACACTAGATTTCACTACACACTACGAAAGCAGCTGTGAGTGTGATGCTGCTCTGGGGGAGTTTAGTGACTTTTTCTGTTGACTTGGACTGGGAAAGGATCATTTGGATTTTTATTACGTAGTGAACCCGTGTGGTAGAGCTCTATAACATGTATATTATTCTAAAGAAGAGAATTTATGAATGCACTTTGCAGGGTCATGGAATTTAAAAGTAAATGTTTAATTTTATTACCTAGGGTATGTTTTAAATGTTTAATTGTATTGAATGTTGAATTGTATTATAATTCTACCTGCAGACTTAGGGCTGATAGTTTTTTACAGTGGACATAAATATTTAATGAAGCCAGAGTGCAACAGATATAGTAACAGAAGCTTGGGTGCAATATGTAACACATCTGAAGGATGTTTGTGTCTCCCGTGACATAATGATTCAGAAATTTTATTGGTTTATAAATGTGCATCTAAATACAGCAAGATGGTTGCACTTCTTGAATTCCACTGCTTGGTTTTTTAACAGCATCCCGTAACGTGGCAGCCTTCTAAAGAGGGAGATCGCTTAATTGGGCGTGTTATTCTTAACAAGAGAACAACCATGCCAAAAGAATCAGGTGCATTACTGGGGCTAAAAGTAAGTATTACATATGGTTTATGTGGTAAATGGAAGAAACTTCCACTGACCTTAGACCTAGGGGTCCAATACATTAAATCAGAGGACTCTCCAATTATATGGTCATTTGACAAAAACGTATTCCTCATTTTTATTAAGTTTTGAAAGTTATACAAATAAATTATGAAGGTAAATGTATTTAATCATTCTGTGCAGTCTTCAACTCATGCATGGCAAAGGAGCTGAACTGTTTTGATGAAAAAGTGTCTGTTTAGCTTCCTGTCTGCAAGACATAAACTGCACTTTGCAGTGCACTAATGGAGTCCTGCCTTTTCTAGCTCTACTGTTTGCATTTCAAGTAATTCATCTCATAATCCACATACATAAATGTCATCTGGATGCAAATGTTTACAAGGTCAGTGTTTAAAAGCCACACAGCCATTCGGAAACAGAAATTTTGTAGAATGAAACTAAACATTTACATTAAAATTTGCAAAAAAGCTCCTTAAAGCACAGTAGAGATTATATGATATGTAGTTCCAGTTAATCTGGTGCCCCAAAAATTGAGACATTGGCAACACTGTCCAGTTAATTTAAATCCCTAGATAAGTCATTTTTAGCAGACTTTTAGGTTTGTGTCCCTAAATTGCTGGAAGATGTAAAAGAGAGAGAGTGCTCTTTCTGAAGCTGGTGGGGCGTACGGTGTGCTAGTTCAAGAATTTCTCTCTCCAGGTATATTTTTAACTATATGGAGCTCCAAAGATGACTGAGCGAATTTAATTTGGGTGTCTTTCTGTCCCCACGGAGAGCAACAGAAACAGTGCAAAATATGAAACATTCCCGTCCACTTAGGACTGAGTCTGCTTCGAAGGGCACTGACACTGAACCGCTCCTCGCATATCGTTTTCTGATAGTTCAGTCCCTCGCACGTGACAGAGGTGTGGGTTGTCAGTTCTGCTCATCATAGTGGGAATTAAATCAGGAAAGAACCTTGTGAACTTGGTAATGGCATGTCCTGGGTAAGAGCCATTTATCCACATAAGGCTTTCCCCCAATCTCCCACTCTATTGCTAAATACACTTGCTTAGGCCAATTTCATCTGTCCAGGTCTTCCTCTCCAAGTTATGCCATTCCAAGGCTACCAGGCTTCTTGTTACTATATTATTTCCTGAAATACAGAGTGCTTTCAGTTTCCTGGCTTCCCCAGCTCTGGAATCAGTTGCCATCTGTCAAGTAGTCAAATGTGTACGTTTTCAGCAGTAATATAGATAAATCAAAAAGCAACAAGCAAGAAAAAAAAAGGAAATATAAATTCTTTTTTTTCTTGCTCATAGAACATCCTGAAACATTTCTCCTAGGTATTTTTAAAAGTGAGTAAATTAAATTGGCTAATGTGCAGTTAATACCTGTGTTGCTAGAAATGTGTGGATAAAACTGCTTCAGGCATAGGAATTTTACAGGAATAAAAACTATAAAATTTAACCCCACTGTAATATGTTTAATATAATAAGAAAGTTTAATGTCCTAGCCACTGTGTAAGCAATACTGTTTCACAGATGGTAAAACAGAGTTGCTGCTCCCTTGGCTGATCCATACAGATGTGAGAATTTTAAACCATATCATAGCCATATATTAATTTCAATTAGTAATTTTTAGCTTTTACTTGTAGCCTCCTGAGAACTTGCCACGGGAGGCTGCAAGTGTAATCCTATTGTAGGGGGTAACTTCTGAGGTCCCTCAGAAGCATTACGTGGGGCCCAGGAGTCCACCTACCACAAGCTGAAAACCACAAAGGAAGACAAAAATACCACTAACAGTGATGAATGAATTGACAAAAAAGACATAAAAAGGCAGATATCAACAATGTAGGAAACGCCAGCCTGATCTGAGTGAGTGGTCTTTAATTCAGTGGCTTCTTCCTACTTGTGCTGAGTGCCAAGATATTCAGAAGACAATATAAGATGAATCATAAGGGAATGTTGTTCGAGGGAGCTTTCCTGAAACTCCTTATTTTATGCACTGAAAATAAAAAAGTTTCTCTCCATTATATTATTTGTTATTCTTTCACTGTAACAATGTGTGTATACATCACCAAAATAGCCTGAGCCTTCTAAATCTTTTAGGAGGCTGATGCACCTAACCTACATAAAATTTTGTGGTAAATGAGATAGTCCAGTCACACATTTTAATGGGAGTGTTTCTTTGTGATATATATATATATATATATATATATCCTTTCACTTTAGGGGAGGGCTTTACACTGTTATCTTGTGAGAAAGGAAAAAAATCTCAGCAGACACCCAGCTTTGATTTGCACTGCATGTCAGGTTGTATGTAAGGCATATTTTGAAATGCTACATTAAATAATTTCCATCTTTCACCTGCAGCTCAGGGATAGCAAAAGCCTGACAGAGAAGAGATTTAGCCAGGATTCTGCTCTTCCAATTTCCATTCAAATCAGAA
>JANZLP010000011.1:5499740-5513923 GCA_026930925.1 Chelictinia riocourii
AATTAGTAAATAACTTAAAATCTAAACTGTGACTTCCAAACATTTCTCAGCATTATCTACTTAAAGTTCAGATGTTTCCATTCTTCATAGAAAGATACTACTATAGCAGTCCAAATTTTGCTTGGTGTAAACTCCAAAACAACAGGAATTTTGCAAGGAATGGAGCACCTAAAGTTATAATGAAACTCAAACAGCAAATCAAATATGAAAAGTATGATTATGATTGTAAAACAGAGTTGAGAATGATATTTACTTTGCCTTACTGTGGCTCAGGCAAACAGCACGATCTGTGGTATAAGCAGGGCAAAGAAAATGTGACATGTTTTGTCAGTCACTATTTTTTTAGTTAAATTATGTAAGAAATCATTGAGTTGAATTAATGCATTTTTTAGGACAATATACACATGAGACTTGATAAGTTTTCCAAAGAAAATCAATGCTCAAGACTAAATGTACTAAATGTACTAAAATCAGGGACCCACTGTCCTTCCTTCCTGTAGTGTACAAGGTCTAATTCATTTTAATATGTTGTGCCTAAGTAACTTAATAATGTCTCCACTATTGAGAATTTAGAAAAAAAAAATCTGTTTTGATAATATAATATAAACTAGGTCCTTAAAATTGATTATGTAAAAAATGGTTCTAGTAGCCAAATTCTGAAGTTGTAAAACTGGTGTGGAGTTGTATGGGCCGCCAAAAATTGGTGCCAGGGATGAACTTCTGCTACAGATCCTCAGTAACTGAAGGTGTGCTGTTGACACGGGACATGTATTTTAAAGGAAGTATAAAAAATACAGAAATGTATATGTAGCCTTCACAGTTTTTCCTGAACTGGTCAGTTGAATTTTTTTTTTCCTATGACTTGCATGACTGTAAGTCAGGTACACATGACATAGATAGTTATTTGTTTCTGAAAACTCAAAATAGAAGATCAGAAATAAAACAAAAGGTCAGATATTTTGTGAAAATCAGAGGTTCCGTACCATTGGGGAACATGTAGGTCTGAAATGCTAGTTTACTACTGTCTTCAAAACCAGTAAAATTAACTTCCATCTTGTTTTTTCTCATTTGAAGAAATGGTCAATAAGGGCTGAACTCGACTTTTTTTTAGATACTTATTGCTCTTAGGATACTGCACAGGTTTATTCTTACAGAAAAATAGAAGTGGTGTGTATGAAACTGCTACTAAGTAGCTATTATTTCTAAGAGTTGTTTGATTTTCTTTTCAATTGAAAAAGGGGGGGGGGGTGAGCCTGTGTACGCATGTATGTGGCTGTATATACACACATGGACCTCTTCGCGTATATGGGGCAGATCCACTTGTGTGTTTGATTTAGCAGGACCAGTAATCACATTATTTTGTGCACCCTTCGTCAGAGCTTTTAAAAATATTTATTCTGAATATGTGCCTTATAAGATTGTCAGTGAAAGAATTGGGGTTTGTTTTTATGTAAATCTGCAAAGAAAAGTACACATTTCTGCTGCACCTCCCTTTTGATTACGTTTAAGATTTCATAATACTTTTAGTAACTGTTCATTGAAATAACAAAATCCTTACTTGCTATGGTTTGTTCATTGTGCCCACAAACTGGGTAGATTTTATAGTCCTTCAAAAAAAGCTTGTAATCTTCTGGCAGTATTCCTAATGAAAATCAAGCTCTGCTTATGCTATCACAGTTAAAAGGAAGAAAAAAAAAAAGAAAAAGGGGGGGAAAAAAAAGCAAAGCCCCCAGAAAGGCCACAGAAGAATGAAAATAGCTCCAGGCATATTCTGTACAATTTTAGTTACAATCCAACTTTTCTAGCTTTCTTTACCAGCCTAATTTTTTGTAAATAAATATATACATATATACAAAATAAATATATAACTGCAGATTTTCTAAATAATTACAACTAAATTTAAATCATAGCCAAATGATAGGAAAAATAGATTATGATAAGAAATCATCATCTATTGTCTTGATTTTGTGATACAACACCCTATTCCCCTACAGATATATTATAGTTTCCCGATCAATGAATGACTGAGGGCAGTATTGATCATATTGCATTTGGATTTGTGGGTTTGGGTTGGTTCTGAAAGAGGTAAGATCTGCTGCCATAGGAGGAAAGAGTTTTATTCCAGAATTTATACCATAAATAGAGACATAATAGTGCATTACAAAGTAGCTGGAGGTAATGGTAGGGGTATGACTGGTGAGATGAGTTCTGGAGAAAAGGGAAAGCTCAATCTCAGGTAAACACAAGTATTCCCATCCCTGGATCCCTCAGCTCTCCTGGTACACGCAGAGGCGTGCCTTGGGAAAGCGGAAGGATTCCTCCCTTTTGCTTGCTAACCCCTGGTCAGCAGATGGGGGTTCAGAAAGGCCATCTGCTAAAGGAGAGCACACTTTTCTTCTTCTTTTTAAGCGCTAGCAGTGCTTTGCGGCCGTTGTGACACTGTCTTCGCCACCTTGCTATCAGGGATTTGGTAGTGTCACATCTCTGGGACGTATTCCGCCTGGTGCAATTGCCTGCGGGTCGGCAAAACAGGTTTTTCTCTTTAAGGCAAATGGACAGGCTGGCTGGCTGTGGTTTTGTTTGTTTTGTTGAAGGACTTCATAGAGGATTTTCATTCTCTAGCCACTTCTAATGGAGGCCAACTTTTCTGTCAAAAGCACTGAGAGTAAGAGTTTAAAAGGAATTACAAAATAATTTGGGAGGGTTTACTTAATTGAGATATTCAAAACATGATCAGAAGTACAGATAGAAAGACTGAAAATACCAGCTTTGAGATAAATATAAACAAAACTACCTGAGATGCGACTGGTGAGCCTTTTTAGACATGGGCTCTGTGTTTTCCAAATACAAGTTTTTTGAGACTACTTTTATTTTCCAAGGTGCTCAACATCATTAACGTCAGTATTTTGACTATTTTTTCCATTGACACCTCTTGAGGAACATTAGTGATCTCATACAAGATAAAGGTGAGACTTTGCCTGGGTTATTGTATATTGTTCCCACTACTGGCTCAAAACAGGTGAGAGCAGAAGAGATGCAGAGGAGAGCAGGGAGCTTGGAAAAGCAGGGACCTTGTCCAGTCTCACGTTACACTCATATCAGGTCATTTTTCTAAATGGAAATACCTTGCCATGGTTGTGGTATGAGCCAAAACGAGATGTTTCTACATAAGAACCAAAATTCCTTGCTGTCCATCTCCTGTTTCTGAAGTTTGACATCAACAACCTGAAATAAAGCCGGAGGCATTCGCATTTCAGAGGGAGGTTACGTACTGTGAAGCGGAGCCGAAGTCAAGTATTGTCACAAGGTGAAAATAGAGTGAAAAAAGACTCTTTACTTACGTGCATCTCTGAACTGGATGTTTGGAAGGAATCTTTAAGTGTCTGACTGCTTCACTCAGGGAATGACTGCCAACCTGAGCAAAACCACATGAGAATCTTTAAAAATATTTCCCTATGTAAAAATCGCACATGTCCTCACATGGAATTCCCTGCTACAGTATATTTTCTGTAATTTCTGGTCATTTTCCTGTTAAAGAAATGGCTTTCTGTATATTCTTTTGAATTAAATTCCAAATTCCCAGTTTGAGAAACGAGACTGTCATGTAAGTGAGGAAAATGTCATTGAGCACTGGAATCCTGGTAATCTTGTACTCCACAGGAGAGCTGTGCTCCTTGTCGGTGCTCGCCCTGGCTTTAAGGAACACTGCTTCTTCATCTGGTTGACTTCCACACATTTCACCTGCCAAGCGTGATCCTAAGAAGGCTTTCTCTCATGGTTTTGTTGGATGACTGAAGTGGAGGTAAACATTTGGAAAAGACAACCCCATCCGTTACACAAAATGTCCTCTAGTGGTGGAGAATATGCTGGTTCACTGGAGGGACTTGGCGACTGTTAGCAAGCACCACTATGCTCTGGTACAAATAACACTGCCTGGGAAACATGGAAATGAAACGGAATAAAGCAATCTTCCAGGCTCAGAGCTACATCATTTCAGAGTAGACGCTGCTAGAAAAAAAATCTCAGTTTTTAATTTTCACAGTCTTTGTTTGGTAATGCCAGCAGGGATAATTTTCTGTCTATCCTTGTAGTAATTTTATGAAACAACAAGAGATTTTACACAGGTCTAAATAGTATGGAAGGATAAAGCAGGTAATAAATCAGAACTAAAATAGCTGGAGGGTGGAGGCCTTTGGGATAATGAGGGGTAGTTTGTTGTCTTTCTTGAGAAGGCCGTTGCTTCTTTGCAAGATTTTGTTACTTTTTTACATGGGTCGTGATAACCTTTTTTTGCAGTGGTCAGGCTTTGGGTTTTTTCACCTTTTGTTTTGGTTGAGTCTCAATTATAAACAATGCAAGGATGCATTTCTGAGCATGTTTCTTTTACCTCATAACCTCTGAGTTTATGTTTTTATTACTGTAGTGAAAGAAATTGTGCTTATTTAAAAAATTGCATTTATTTGATAAGAAGGCTGAGTGCTAGACAAAAGTTCAAAGGACTTTTATCTAGACTTCAATAAATCATCTATTATTATTTGACTGGATGGAAAGCATGGAGATCAGTAAGAAATACGGGATGTCAGGAAGAAACTGGTTAGGGAGGAGACAGACATCAGCTGGTTTTATTAAAACAAGAGCCAGAGAGTGCTTACTGGTTGAGTTTCTAAGACAAAATCCACAGGCAGATCTCGTTAATATTTTAATGAGCGGTAGTGTGTATGCTGCAAGAATATGCCCAGGATACTGATGTGGAAAGTATGTCACTTCCAGGTGATACAGAGGAAGGAAGGACTGATGAACTTGAGGACTGGAATAATAGAACTCAGATAAAACACGATAATGCAGATTTCAAGGTCATTCCTTTCAGAATGACTAATGAAAATCTCCGGATGCAATCTGGGAGCCCTGTCATCTAGAAAAAAACCAGGAGGAGGAGGAAGACATGCGTACAATAGGAATCACAGAATGAATGTAAGCTGTGTATAAGATCTGGCCAGGGAAAAGGCAAGTGCTGCCCTGGGTACATCAGGCAAAGTGTTTCCTTGGAGAGCAAAGAAAATATTAACGTCGTTGAATGAGGCCCCACTGACAGCTCATCTGGAATACTGGTCACTCAGCGTTCAAGAAAATGAATGCTGGATGTTTGTGGGAATCGAGACGTTGAAGGATGATTTATTGCCTGATTTGTTCAGCCTGTAAAAGTGAGGGTTGAACAGGGATATGATTGTTCTGTAAGAATGCAATGAGAGTAAGCATCAAAAAGGTGGAAGAGTTTCTGAAGCTAAAGGGGAACACCATCGGAAATTGTGGTATAAGAACAAATGGGTATAAATTAGTTATGAAGAAATTTTATTTGTCTCAATTACAACAAATTTTCTAACAATCAGGACAGAGAGAGAGGTAGCTTAAACCTTTCAAAGCATTTAGCATGCTAAGGATGAAAAAGCTCTTTTTTTGTTTCTTATCTAGCATAATATCCCATTGCTGTTTTCCTAGGATTTGTTTTCTGGTGACGTCCTTTTGTATTGCCATCTCCTGTTCATCCAGGCCAAATGCTACAAGATCTCCAATTTTCTAATGGTAGATTCAGAAAATTATCTTGGAAGTCAGAATTACCATGAGTCTTACAGCTATACAGTTACCCCGCAGGTTTAGTTTAGTCTTCGGTAATTCTCCCGTTGTTCACTGTGTTGTAGAGGAGCATTTCCAAGTATTTGCTTGCACTGGGCATTTACCTCTGCAGGAAAGCTTAGTATTTACACGTGAGCTTCCTTACCTACACATCCCTTGGGTTTGTTATCTTAAGTCTGCACGCTTTGCCAATCTTTTCCTTAACGTTAGACTGTGTGTACTTGAAAAATAACTTTCTGCAGCCTAGCAGAAGTCTGGTGGTCTGTCCTGCAGCTCGCGCATTAGCCTGGTTTGGCTGTTTGGTATTATTTCTGCGAGAGTTGTCCCTGTCCGGGTTGTTATTTTTTCCCAGAACTGGCGGTGCCTTTGGGTGGGCAACGGGATCTGGGCTCTCAACCCGACCCCGGGCAGCGAAGAGTGACAGGACCCTCGGACCCATCCTGCAGGCACCCAACTGGTCCTGCAGCAGGAGGGGGGGGACGGACCAACGGATGGAGGATAATACCAAAACCAGAGAAAAAGACCTGCTTGTTTTTGTAAGAGGAACTCTTTGTTCTAGTCATGGTACTTAATTCTTTGAAACCATTGAGTGAATGTAAGCGTATTCTCTTTTATTTACTGTTGCCGTCTAGCTGAGGAATTCACTGCCCTTAATAGAAGCATAATTCACTTCCAGTTACTCATCTTCCAAAAGATTTCCTAATAAGGGCTAGTATTTTCAAACAAGGTTCCGCTGCTCTGTTGAGTTTGTGTTACGTGTGGCTCTTTTCCTTTTTCCTGAAACATAAATTTTGACTGTCTCCTGTTTCATAGTCGGTTGACTTGTCCTCAAAAGCATTCGTTTGCTTTTCTATTTGCATTTCCCCCCTAGATTTTTTAACAGAGATATTACAGCAGTAATAACTGTACTTTGGCCTATTTCCAATACATAAGTATTGTGGGGTTTAGGAGAATTTATTCCTTTCCTAGAGTATAATCTTGATTTTAGCTAAGCTGTGACATACATGTCTTGTAGAACTATAATTTCAAAATACGCTAAAGGTATTTCGTAAGTGTAGCTTCACTGTTATGTTTCTATTGTATTTTTTATGAAATGTTTTATAGAAAGGCCTTCTCATAATTCTGACTATTTTACTGAGCGTTGTTTAAAGAGAATTTTTATTTGCTTTTTCATCTGATTCACACTGCGTTCACAAGTTTTACTTTCTGTGAGTATAAACACTGAGCTGAAATAATATCAAAATTATGACAGAAAAAGGAAATAGAGTGATGCCAAAGTACTATCAAGAGGGGAAAAAAAGTCTACTATCTTCACATTAAACATTTCTTCATTAATACCTCTATGTAAGAGAATGTCAGCCTTAAAACTAAATTTTATTACCCTTCATACGCTTCTTGCCTGATCAGGTCCACAGTTTCTGGCTTTCTGGAACTTGTGGGGTTTTGTAGAAAGGTTTGGAGCACCTGCAGTCATCCAGAGGAAAAATACTGTCATTTTGTGACACAGGAATGAATTCCTGTCTTACAGAAGAATAAAGCCCCCTTTTTTAGGGTCAGATGATCTAGCTTAATTTTGACAGACCTGAATATTTTTTTTTTTTTTCCTTTCCAAAGCAGTCCTTTTCTTACCTAACATAAACTTTGATTTTCATTTGAATGAGATAGCCTGTTCAGCATGAAACAACTCATTCCATTTTTAATTACAGACTGGGGAGCTCAGGCTAGCTAGTTTAAAACTGGAAAGAATAGAAAATAGCTGGATCTGCAGTATTTCCTTCACAGGGTTGTTCCAAGCGTCTAGGTGAAGTTTGGGCCAGAACTGACTTGTCACATACAATTGTCTCCTCACATGGCTGCTCGAGACTGTTAATATCACCATTTTTTGTCAAATTTTGAAGATTCTCACACTATGGCCTTTTCCCTGATACTTTTAGTAAATGCAACTCAGAGTTCCAGAGAGCAGATCAAAATATTTCGTAGAAAGAGAAATTTTGAAATCTGGCCAGTACATGATAGTATTTCTTACAAACCATTTATGGTGTTTGTTTTCTCCTGTAACTGAACAACTTGCAATAATTTGAAAAATGTTTTAAAACTATTCTTAATTCTTCCCCACAAACACACAACTGAAATTTTCTTTGCACTCTTTTATAGATCACCTTTAACATTTTGCTTGCTTGCTTGTAGCTTTGGTGTAGCCACAGTCAAGGACAAAGTTTGCATCTAAATATGGACAGAGATTCTTGTTGGATTCCAGCACAGTATTTCAAATATGAATATTAGATCTCTAAATCCATCCTGGGCAAGAAATTATTTAATTCTGGATTTTTAGAAAATAAACCTGGCTTTTCAAAATCTTAAAGTTTTTCCAATAATACTTCTATAAAAATGTGTGGTAATCATACATTTAGTGATAAAACACTAATGGGCTGAGTTTTAAAAAGTGCATTTAGCTGAATGCAAAGAAGCATTAGATTCAGAGACACTGTGTTCATCTTATTTGGCACTTTTACGTGTGAATGTGAAGATGAGCTTTGAGGGATTTTTCAGTATTTTTTTGGCTAGGAATAGAACTGTTAGCAACAGAATCCGAAGGAAAAGCAGTAAACCTAGCCTAAGACAAAAAGGAGGATCAACAGGTGTTTTCAAGGGATTTTCAAGGATAATAATGATCATGATCATAATAATAAAGCTTGCTGCTTTTATTGCAGATGATGATGTTAATGTATTTACAAAAAACCTGTATACATGTCTATAATGTAACTAATAGAGTCTGCAATACAGATAATGGCCCTTAGATACTCTGAATTGTGTATCATAAGTAATGAAATATGCAGAACTCAGTAAAATTATGAAGAAATGTTCATAGGGTTTTTAAAAAATAAGTTTCAAGTTTTTTGGCAAGTCATTAAGTTGGATGAAAAAACTTTTTCAGTTCTAACGGCTTATGATGTCCATCTTGAAAGGACACAATTCAGCTTGAGTATTTCCTTAAACATCAATAAATATGAATGACATTTTAAAACAAACGCCGACAGCATCAGATAGAGCAGGTATCGGTTCACAAAACATTTTGGTGTTGCTGAATCTCCTTTTTTTTTTTTTTCCCTGAAAAAAATATTAAGCTCCCCTCCTCCAATACTTCTGACAGATGATGAAGGGAGGTTGCGTTAGCTGGCCGAGACCCAGGTAACAGCAGCATTGCAGGACAGGAGAGGACAGATGATAAACGAGGACGGTCACTGGCCTTGTTCCCACATGGATCAGTCAGCAGCGTATCTGCTAGCCAGGGCTATTGGCCAGTCCGATGTTGACTTTGTTTCCAAGAAAAGAAGGAGCTGCAGTCTAATGTAAACCGTGCGACAACAGAATTTGATCTCTGATTGTATAACATTTATTGCCCAGAGTTCTCTCCATGCTTCAGATGCCATGTAAATTAAATTAACATAAGTAATAACCACTTTGGCAAGTCTTAAAATAGAACAAAGGTAGAAGAGATGAAAATGAGCACATCCTATTGCTAGTCCAAACTCGCTTCCTGCCAACCAATCTGATACACAAAGAGAAGGGAAAAGGGACTGAGGCACGCGACGAGTTTCTGCTCCGTCGGAACAAAGCTCGGCTCCTCAGTGGCATCCGCTTGCGCTTGGTGGGTGACAGCGGCTCCTGAGCACTGGGCTTTATCCCATGGAAGTGGCTGCTCCCTGTGCCTGTGGCTGACTTTCACGAAAACATAGCAGGCGTGATTGCTTTTAAGGAAATCAGTCAGAGACTAGTGAGAATTTAACAGAGGTTTATGTTTGATTTTTATTTTTATTTTTACAGTATCTTTTCTTTTTCCTTTGTGCTAGTATTCCAAGTGTTTAAATTAAACTTTCAGTGATTTTTAGCCATTCCATTTGACTAGCTAGTTTGTTGCATCTGCTAAATTTTCTTCAAATTGCCAAGAAAAGACAAAGAAAAAAACCAGCCTAGGAAGTTAGAGAAGTTGGGATCTCTAAGTCATTGGCACATTGTCAAAGTGCAAATATTTTTATTAACTGTGGCATATGCTTACAGTTTCATCAGCATTTTGCATGTTGTGCCAGGCTTTCTTTAGTTTGATAAGCGTGCAATTTTTAGAATGGGATGGTCCTCTAACTTCCAAAAGGGGACTGATAGTGTAAAATATTGTTTGTTTAAGTCTGCATTGATTTCTATTGCATTGTTACGTGCTACGTATATCAGTTACTTGGTATAACTTAGTCTGAGTAAGGCATGAAAATACTGTGCAATACTGAAGTTGAATTACTGTTTGCTGTTGTACAGACCTCAATGTAGTTTGTTACTTAGACCTCAGTACATGTTGCCCCGTGTGTATCCTCAGGTCTCTGTTGGAAGGTTCACCCCTGAACTTGCCTGAATTTACTGAAATTTGACAATCTGTTTAGATTTTCAGACTGAAGTCTGCAAATATTTAACTGCAGTGTTATAGACTTAAGACATTCAAAGGACTGAAAGAGTAAACTACAGTATTTTTTCGATGATCTGTTATGTGTTTATCCTCATAAGTTACCTGAGAATTGCTTTGAAATTACTCAGTATTTATAAAAGTCCTTTGATGCTCACAGACAGACACTCATGTAGTTTATTTCATTTACTCACATAATCATTTTTCATATTGCAAAAATTCAGTTTCTGGTGCCTGATAGCTTCAAAAGCATTGCTTTACAAGAAGTCTTAGAAATGAGATGTTTTTCCTCTGAGACACTCTAGATATCTGGCAATCCCAGGAGAAATTCCTGGTGTTTGACCAGTCAGAATTGGCCACCCATTCTGGCTAGATTCTGACAAATGCAAGATTTGATATTACTGAAGAAAGAAACCAAGGCAGAAGAGTCCGTCTGAGAAGGCAGTGTGAGATACTGCCTCTTCGCACTGTCAGGACAGAGGAGAGACCCGTTTTATGTTCCTCTGAGCACTCTTGCTGCCTCCTCTCCAGTTTCCTCATTGACTTCTGTGATTTGGAAGCACAGAAGTTCCGTGGTTAGATAAGATAGGGTGGCTGCCCAAAAAAGACACCCGGCTTCTGGTTTTGAAGCTTGGGTTAACTGGGTGATTTACTTCAATATTAAATGGTGCTTGGAAAATACCAGTGTGAAACAGTATTGAAAGTTGGGTTTTTTTAAGGGTGGCTTTTGTGCCTTTGGGATAAAAAACTGGCGTCTTGGGAATCCATGTACTCGTAATGATTTCTCTGGTCTCAGAACAGAACTTGTCAGATTGACGAGTTATCTTAATGCAGGTACATGCAAATGGATCTCCTGTTTATAAAACACGTTAAGGGAGGAATCTCACGGCTGCTGTTTTGATTAGTTTTGCTTTCACGTGGCTGTTGCTGGCTTTATTTATAGCTCTGCCGTTTGATTAGATTTGATGGTGCTAAGAGTTCTCTCTCAGAGCGTGGCCAGACTGAAACACAGAATTAGGTATAGATGTGACCCAGGATGTATGTACAGAAGTTAATCAGTTTTACCCATCACTCTCCCTTTGAAAATTATCCTACTAACCATCTTTTCTCCTGCCTGAGCAGCTCTTTTCTAGAGTTCATGGGCAGGGCAGGGTGGAAGGATTTCTTTGACAAGGCTCATCTGCTTGCTTCAGCTCCAAGTGACTAAAATGTTCATAGAGGAATATGTTCAAGGGGCATTGAAAACAAACTCCAGGGTATATACACAGCAGGGTTGGCTTTGGTTTTTGCATACTAAAAGTATTCTGTTGAAGTTTAGTATTTATTGATAGGAAAGGGATAGATTACCAGGAGAACATTTTGAGGGAGTCCTTTGTCTCTACAACAGAAGTTTTCTTGTTTCCACTTTCATGGATTAAATGACTGGCCTAGTTACTTGAACCAGCATCAGAATTAGAGCTCATCCACACTGTTGTTTTTTAACACCTTATCCTTGCTGTTGGGGAAAACTTGAGATTTTTTTGTCCCAGTTGTAGCCAAGTGCAAAACAACCAGTACGGGATGGCAGAGATGAATGCCCAAGCAGATTCAGCAGGAGCAAGAGTCAAACATGGTAGAGAAGTCAAAGAAAAGAGTAAGTAAAAAGTAGATATCCTTTGGTTTAACTAAGAGAAGACTAGTAGAAGTTCATTAAAACCTATTGGATCTGAGCAAATTTAATATCTGGCTTTTCATGTTCATCTGCCATTTATGTCACTTGAAATAATTTTTCCTTCCTGGCTAGATAAGATTTATAGCATAAGAATGAATACTAAATAGTAATTCCTCTAATCTGGAGGCTAATTCCCTTACTTATTGTAAATATTGATATTCAGCTAGTCTCAAAACACCTACATGACACTAAAACCTGATTTCAGTTGTAATTTGAAAGCCTATCTAAATATTCTTTGCAGTAACTTGACTGCCTCTATGAAATCTGTGAAGTTGGCACATCCATTTTCATCTTGAAGCCAACATTATCTAAAAATTAATCACTTGGAGACAAAGGGCACTTATTCTGTCCTGTTATTCTGGCCTGTTGATAAATGTTTTATTACAGAGAAATGGTTCTAGCTGTAAAGTTCTAATCACCAGAGTGATAGAAAATCAAAAAACCTGTGGCATTTCTTGCAAGTGTCTGAGATGGGAAGCTAGATTAGGAAAGCTAGGACTACTTGGCCTTCAGGAAGTAAAAATTTTAGCTGATTTCTTTCTTCTGTTCCTCAAAGGAAGGAATTTGCATGTTTGCAGTTGCTTGGTTCACCATCAACCTTGTAGCCCTTCAGTGCATTTTCAGACATGAGCATAGTCCTCAGACACTTACAGTGTCAGGGTAATTGATGAAAAAAGGAAGCCAATAGAGCTGGAAACTGAATGGCAAGCCTCTGCATACCAGAAATCTTCAAGGGGAGACCTTTGCCTAGAATTAAGGTCCTGCTATCTGACACTTCTGAGCCATGAAATTAGCTTTAGCATGCGTACTTTTGCTTCTGATTTTTTTAACTGCCAGGAAGAACAGAGCCAGTATTTTAGATTGAGAACACTGGGCTCTTTCTTCCACATCTGTTTTTGCTACTGTCAGATGTCAGCCCTTGCAGCTGAAGTCACCTGGTTGTATCATTCCTGCCTGGCCAAGTGCTCTCAGCTCTGCTCGACTTGTTGGAGTGCCGTACCTATAGCAGAAAAATCAATTGGTTGGAACACCTATGATGTATATTAGAGAAGTGATCAATGCAAAAGCTGCTATTTCTAAAAGCCCATTGCTGTGTTTGATTTTTCAATGAGTTGTTTCCCCTGGGTTAGCATTCTCAATTGTTGTACCCATATCCTGTGATTTGGTTTTGTGCTGTTGGTGCAGGACAGGCCACTGAGGTTTATTGATCAACATCTACAGCCTGACTGTGAGATGCTGGCCAGGCCAGAGAGTACCAGCTTTGCTTTTTCAAATGGGTAGATAGCTGAGATTTGGATGAAAACCTTCTGTCTCACACTCCTGTCCCTCCACCCAGGGAAGATACCTGCAGGGGGTTTACTCCCCCTAGGCTGAAGGAATGTCTTACATGACAGAGATCCAGTCAGGAGAAGTAAGGATTTAGCTGACTGAAAGAGTTTACCAGAGCTGTATAAGATTGGGGTAGTTTCCAATTATGAACTCATTCTGCCCAGATAAAATCGTATTGCAAAACCACTTGCAGCTGCTTTCTGAGGCTGGTCATTCTTGGACTATGTCTGCAAATAGCCTTTTCCTTAGGTTACTCAGTCCTAATTAGCAAATTCCTGCTAAGAATGGACATATGCAATGCTAGCACCGTTGACATTTATGTCCAGGCCTGAACTCCCAGTGCATTTGCTGGGGTATTTTCTAAAGTCCTATCACACACTCAGAGCTGGTCCTTGCTCTCCCCAGCATCCTTGGGGAGCCTGGCATGGATCCTCACTTCCACCATTTGCTGCCTGGGTAAGCTACCCACAACCACAGGAGGCTGAGTGGGGTATATTGCGGCTCTGTAGCCCACAGGTATGTAATATGGAAATACTGTAGGTTTTTTATGGTACAGTCACTTCATTTTTCCTGCAGCTGCTCCTTAAAGTCAAGCCCCAGGCAAGTGACTGAAATCTTCTCCTCAGCCTGTATGTAAAAAACGGAAGTCCAAACAGCACATGGGATTTGTGTTGGCCACAGTTAAGATTCGATAAGTGTATGGGACCTGAGCATCTGGGTGTCAGGCCCACACAGTGCACTCCTCATGCAGAAATGGTCTGGCTGGTGATACTTCATCTATTTTCTTATCTTATAATATGGTTCTGAGAAGCTGACACTGGAAGATAGAAAGTGCCTGGAGCAGTCTGCACCACAGGGAGTCTGATGTTTTTGGCTTCATATACAGAGCAAAAATCTGTCTTTAACCAGAATTTGTGTGAATTGCCCTGTGTAGAGGGGATGTGAACCCCAATGTCTGCCGCCCCAGCACCCAGGCAAGGAGCAGCGTGCAGTCCAGCACCCTTACAGAGTGCTGCTCTGGGCTTTCCCTCCTGCCCTGTGACCCCATGCACCCAGCACAGC
>JANZLP010000011.1:5590393-5602197 GCA_026930925.1 Chelictinia riocourii
GTAATCAGGAAATCTACATGCAACAGCTGTCTCTTGAAAAATTCATTCAAATCGTAGTGTATATTGCAAGGCAGTAGCCTTTTCAATTTTGGTTTAGGCATAACCTCCGAAGAAATATTAGTAACTGGTGCATTACTATCAGATAGCAAAGGACCCAGTTCACTTAAAAAACTAGAAGCACTGCTGTGGTAATGCAAGAGTTAATCATCGGTTATACAAATCCTCAGCAACTGAAACAAATAAGCAGGCTTATAGATAGAAACTATCTGTCTCTGCTGGGTCCAGGAAACCATTACTTTGGCACGAAGAATGAGAAAGGGCAGATAATGGAATTGCCCATGCTCCAGGGCGCAAACGCACAAATCCTCACACATTGCTTCATGCAACAAACTCTCTGATAAAGTTTGTTGGCTTGTTCTAAAAGAAATTCATCCGGATAAAAGATACACTTCTAAATTTCACATCCTTCACACACATCACAAATGCAGTTGGTGTTGTGGACAAGGATTTAATGGCCTAATTTGATTTCACTTTCTTCCTTTAGGGAAGATGCAAAATAATCACAAAATCCTGGTGCATTTACATTTCTGGGTCACACTGGACATGGACCGGGCAGGCTGATCCATGTTCTCTCTCCCATGGTAACACCTCTTTTCTTTTTTTTTTGTTGGGCGACTCTATGAGCATTTCCCTTCTTTTCTGCTGTGACAGGGTTTCCAGAAGAGTTGAGCACAGTTCCTAGCATGATGAGCTGAGACTGTCCATCACTGGAGAGGTGAAAGACATGCAGACAAGATGCTCTGACAGGATGCTCTTCATCCTCCAGAGACCCCTAAAGCAGTCTAGATCCCCGGGGAGTCAGCTGCAAGCAGGTAGCACTTTTTAATACCCCACATCTGAACCATAGAAGCCCTTCCTCAATTTTAAATAAAAATGAGCAACTTCAGAGGATCTTGTATATTAACATGGTGTCATCAGATCATGAGTTGGAGGTAACTTCACAAGGGGCTGAAAGGTTTCCTTCACAGGGAGCAATGCAGTTAGGCCATCAGGAAGCCTTTGGCTCATGCTATGCTTTTGATGAAATATATATCTGTATGTACTTTTCTATATATTTGTATGTAGTAAAGACTGTTTTTAACTCTGAGTGTTGCCTCAAACATGGTAAAAGCCCATGGCTATAGCAGAGAACACAACAATTTTTTAAAATGCAGGTTGATCAGTGCACGGAAGAGCTCGCAGTCCTGGGGCCCAGGACTGTGGCACAGGCAGACCTTCCATCTTTGTTTCCATCACAGCGAGCACAGTTACACAGTGAACTTCCTCACTCGGCCACTGAGCTGGAGGGGAAAAGCCTTTGAAGTATCCCCGTCTGATGTCTGCAGGACCCTCTGAGAGCACAGTCCCAGAGACACCCTTTGGGGTCAGGTTGTTGTCTCCTTAAAAAGGAGCGTAACCCCAATTCCCATGCAACTAGAGATCCCTGTTAAAAATATTGCCAAATTGCGTGCTGCAGTTGTTACATGTTGAGAAATAAAACTCAGTATTTTACCCAGAGATCCTCAAACTATCCCTAGGTCATAAAGCAAACACTTAGTCAATACTGTTTTTTCCCCCTACATTGCTTTGCTATTTCAGGTGTGCTGGCATCCTCTAATATCACTTCTCCCCTTATGACTAATCTATGATAAAGACGTTGTATTTGCAAGGAGAGAAGCAGCTCCATAGTGGAAAAGGCCTTGCCAAGTGAGGCAGGAGGGAAAACAATACCTCAACACTCATTGTCTATCATTCACCTGCCCTCCTACAATGCAAGCAATTAAATGAATATCGATTTGTATCGTTCCTATTAAAACTTTCCAGCTTAAAGGGCTAAGCTCTTTTCCCTACTGAGATTTCTCTTTTATGGGAAGTTTGATGTCAAGGTCTAATTCTGTTTCTGCCTCAGATTCAACCTCATACCCAAAGCCACTTAAAGTTGCCAGATAACTTCAGATTCAACCACTGGCTGAAGATCTTCATTGGAGCCTAATGATTTTTCTCCCCACAGAATACCACTGTAATCACTACAAATTTTGCTGAATAAATAGAGAAATCAAAGACACAGCTGCTTAGCAAACATTAAGTCTAGGCTCTGTAATGAAAGGCCTAATAAAAGTCAAGGTAAGAGGTAAAAAAAACAGATGGTTAAAATCCAGGGAGCAATGGAGCTTCAAGTCAGAAGTTACTCTGATGTGGAAATTTAAGCAGGATTAGCATCAGGCTTAATCATTATTAATGCAATACTTAGTCTTCATTTTCCATTCCTGTCCAGACTTGCATTTGGTAAAATACTCTTGAGAAATAAGCACTGTCATTCTTATTTTGTAGTGAGATTAAGCTTTTAAGCCTTTTCTACAAAAGCTGTTGCAATGGCTGAGGCTAGAAACTTCAGGCTGTCGTTATCTACCTCTTCACCATTGAATTGCTCTCCTTTTGCCCATATCCTTGGAAATCTGCAATCCTTCCTGTCAGCAGCCTCTTGTGTAAGAGGTGGACAACCGGTGAGGCAGTTGAAGGCATGAGAATGGTGCTGTGGACCTGAACACATACTGAGAACCTGTGAAAGCTTCAGCCAACTCCCAGCCTTACGCTGCCAGCCAGCCTTGTGCCGCTCCGCCTCGCGCATGGCAAGGGGGCTGAATCCAACAAGTCGGCTCTACAGTTAATATTTTCACCAAACAGATGAACTGTGTACTGCTCTGTATATCACCCACAAGTGGCACATCATGGAAGCGTCACTACCAAGGTCCCGAAATATATATCCCTTGGCAGCCCTCCTCTACTAGGCGAGGCTACTTAAAGGCTGCTTTCAGCGCTTACGCTAATGCTTCTTCGTGGGTGGCAGGAGCAACATGCCAGCTCAGCAGCTGCTGCTTGTCCCAACTTTCAGGACATCTCTAACCATTATGGGGCTGTAGCTGGAGATCCCAAAGCTGTCTTCCAGTTCCATTTCCACAGCCCACAACCCACATTGTGAAAATCTTTGACTACCAAGTAACATTAAAACCCCTTCACCTTCTCTAATACAGGATGAAAATACAGGGTGAGATGCTCTTTTTTTATATATTGCAGCTTTTTTGATTAATGCTTAGCAGTCAGAAATGAAATTAGTACCTTGGCTTCATCATCAAGGCCATAGCGTAGCTCTTCCCTCACAATCAGATGCTTGTGGAGCACGAGTTGCATCAGCAGTTCATGAACATGCTGCAGAGTTTTGTGTTTCCCTGGGCTGCATTACAAATGTAATTTGTGGCCTTAAGCCACATTTTATGTCTTTTTAGTGCTGCATACAAATGCTAGTCCTTGAATTTAAAGTGGGACATTTGAAGTTGGATTTTCCAGGGAATGGGGTTTTACTTTGGTACCTGGAAATTACTCTGGGGAAATAACTATTGACATTCCAAAGGCACCCTGAAGTCATCCAAACTGAAAGCAGGGTGATGGTGGAACCTGACTACAGGTCACTGTGTGAATTGCTAGTAACTTGATGAATTTTACTTTCATAGGAACAATCATATAAGAAAAATTGTAAAAGGAATGCTTATATTCATACAATGAGGACATTTCTGTTATGCTTTACAAACTGGGGCTATTTAAAAAACATATTACTTTACATGACATTATTTACTTTTTCTTACTCTCTGATTCAAAGCCCTTTGTCTTATTTGATTATTGCAACATCTTTACAATTGCAACCCACAGCTGCTCAGAGAGTCCCTCTTTCTCTGCTGCATCTGATGTTTTAGACTTGCCCTCAGATTTTTATGCTTCATACGCTATCAACCCTGTGTGTCTTCCCTGTCTTTTGACAACAAAAGCCAGCTGCCAGCACCGATTGGTTTCTTCAAATGCCCCCTGCTAAAATTTTCAGATACCACCTTGTGTGATCATTCCCGTCCTGGCCCTCATGTTTGGAGGAGCTCTCTAAAATCACCTGCAATGAGGCAATGTTGAGTCTTTCAGGCTCCTGATGCAACCCATCTTTGTAGGAAGGCCTGCAAAAACCTATGTGAACTGTAAATTGCAATCATGGGACCTCTGCCAGGAGTATTTACTCATAATGTGTTTGTTTTCCCTCTATCTGTCTGTTTTCCATCTGCTTCACTTCTCTGAGTAGAGCCCAGCATTTCCACCTCTATGTATAGTCCTTAACACGGTGGGGGTTCAGTTCATGACTAGAGGAGCTCTGTGGCTGTGCTGCACTACTACAAATAGCAAATTATACTTGTTATTTAGACATCCTGGTGAGCAAGACTGAAAATTTCTTGGGCCAGGATCTGTCTTTTGTGCAGTACCTAAAATCATTTGCTTTTGAAAGATGATCAGCAACCTCTGAGTAAATATTTTACCTATTATTAATATCAGTGCAGCAGTTTGAATGATCAATATCTGCATTAGTTTACCTGAAACAGTGAAGCTTCTGCTCTGACTACTTGTTTTGTCACTCTTAGGTCTTTTCTTTCTGCCTCCTCTATCCCATCCATGCTTTCTGAGCACCTTCTGTGTAAAACTGCAGCAGGAGGGACAGCCTGGAGTAGCTGTTAGCTGGTTTCACAGAGCTCCTGCCAGTTTTCCTTCTCAGAGTTAGAACTTTGCTTTGGTTACTGCACTGGTTTTGTTTTCTTTTGGGGGATATTTTGAGATATGATATTTTTTTCTCTCTTTCCTGCATGGGAAAAATTGTTTGAATCCAAACTGGAGCTATCTGTAGTGTGTATGGGAGAAGAAAACAAGGGGAAGGAAACAAAGGGCATAAATCCAGCTCCTTGCTTCCGACCTCGAGGCAAGTGGAGAGGCTCCACTGGACATGAGGGCAGTGTCTCTCCTTCCTAAGCACCCACCAGGCCTCAGCAAGCTCACAGTTCAGCAGCTGTAACTCACTCCAGCAGCTTCTCTCGTTGGCAGATTGCTGCTAATGGGATGGCTGGCAATATTTGGCAGCTGCCCACGGCAGTGGTTCCAGAGGCAGCTTGCTAGATTTGGCATGCCCGCAGCATCGGCAAAATCACAATCGGTCCCGTTGCATTCCCACGGATATTCTGAACACACATTTGTGTGTTTTTCTACTGGGGTGTGGCATGCTATCCTACTTAGAGCACGAAGTGTTTCTACCATTGTTCTCCATTTTTCTTTATATCATGTTGCATCCAGAGATCAGCCCAGTCCTTTAAGGTGCTGCTAAGCACACCCATCCTGGTATGTACGTTCCCAGAGGGAGGACAAAAGTTCAATTGTTTTCCGAGTGAGGCCCGAGCTCAACACTGGCTGATGTATGAGGTTCTCAAAGCCTGTGGCGCGAAGACTTGAAGTGGGTAAGGCCTGTTTTTGTCTTTGCCTTGGATATTTGTTCAAGAGCAATGATTTATGGCAGTGAGCTGAAACATGAACCTGACTGGCAGTGGAATCAAAATATGGGTAGGTTGGTTTAGCAAAATCCGATCTCTTCCCTGTCAATGTAGTTAGACTAACTTGAAGTTGTGGGCAATAGCCCTAGGTCATTTTGGCCCAGGAAACAGCTTTGTTTTGGCATTTGTTTGTGAGGTCTCTGTCCGAACAATAAAACCATGCTCTAAAGGATTGGGATAATGACACTTTTTTGAGGAAGGGAGGTGGGGAGATATTTTATAAACATGCACACTTACTTTCTTACTTCCCCTGATGTTACAGTCCCAGATCAGCTTTGGCTGGGAGGTAGCTGACCAGCCAGAGGTGAAGCTGTGTCACTTTGAGACTCCACTTCCCATGGCGGGATGCCACATTTATCAAGCTTGGAATGCGGTGCATGGGGGGAAGTCCACACCTTGTTTAGGCCCTCTAGAGCATAAGGCCTTTGCTGTGCTAATTTAGACAAGAAATTTTGCTGCAGCAAAGGGAATTTACATCACTTGGTCCTAGAACAGCCACGTGTTCTGTTCCCAAAGTGCTGGATGGTGACTGTACATACGCATGTGTTACGGACGTGCTTGGCATCCTTCAGTATGGACAAAGTGTTGCAGAGTGTGGTACTTTCCGGGCTTTGTACTTCCTAGGTTGAAAAGGGTCTGGGCTGCTCTCCATGGCTGGGAAGATGCAAAATATAACCAGTCCACCTGGAGTTTGTATTTGCTAAGTTTCGGAGTATGCTTTCTTCATTTGTGTATAAATGGCAGAATGCCCATGTTCCACTGAAAAGCTTTGGAAATCACTTAGTGTTGTCCCTCCAGAAGCCAGTAAAGGTAGATCCAATTTAGGGAAATATTGTGTCAGCTTCCCATAGTAGATAAATAATTACATTTTTTGTTTGTTTTCTTCAGACACTAGGTTCTCAAGGCGATCTGAGTGAAGAGAGCTTGATTCTATTCGGCTCTTCAGGAGCTGTTAAAACTCCTTTAAATCTGGAGATGATAGTGCAGCAGTGCGTGTGTGGGAGGAACGAGGAGAGAAGCTAGCAAAAGAAACCTGCCCTTACTTCCCTCCAAAGTCTGGATCTACTTTCCCAACCTGATAGTGTGTAGCCACCACACAGCACAAACCCCACAATCCAAACATTTTCACAGCATTTCCACTGCAGTTTCAGCTCTCCAGCTCAGGGAGGGCCACAGCATTTTGTAGAGCCCAGCACTGCCAGCATCAGCTGTGACTTCCAGCTTCGAACTGGCCCTTCACATCTTCACAGCAGGGCGATGCTGCAAGGGGCTGTGGCACTGCTGGCGCGTGGGAGCCCCGGGCTGCACCTCTGCTTTATTCCTCCCAGGAAGGCTGCTGCCATTCCAGGAGCTCTTGCCTGGCTGCCCAACCACAGGATGGGTAGGATGTCCATTGGCACGCAAGGGGCAACTGAGCCCTGCACATACCACCTTTTCCTGGTTCTCCCTGTTGTTACCATACCCCATGTTTGCTGATTACGTCCAGATTCTTGTTCCCAGCACCAGAATGACTCTGTGGAAAAAAAAGTAAAGAAAGGTATAATTAGCAAGACAATATCAGGCTTTTAGAGACAGTTTTGGACAAAAGTTGCAAATAAGATAAATATTAAAATGTATTTTTTTATTTGTACTTAACAATGACATCCCTTTTTAGCTATTTTCTATACCTGTCACCGACATTCTTCTGGCATGGCCTAGCTGCAAAAACTGGGGCTTCAGAAATTTCCTAGGGCTTCCAGATGGCTCCTTAAGTTTTATATGACTCTACCTACCCCCTCTGACATTTCTTTCTAGTTAAGATTTGAGTACAAATGGAAATATTCCAGATGGCTTTAGCTGGAGCCAAGTGCCTTCAGTACTTCAGAGCTGCCTAGACAGCCCACTAACTAATTGTCCCTTCTCAGTCTGTTCATGTTAAATTCCTCAGACTTCTTTTGGGGTTACAAAAATGTTCTTCTGTGACATACAGTATCAGTAAGTTATACTCTGTTCAGTGACATCCATATCCCCGGTTCTTTAAAAGACTACATATCACCCATTCAATAATACCATGAATAGCAGACCCAGCAAGAGATTTGCTTTGCCCAAACGTGTCTGACAGTTTCTTCCTCTTCCCCTCAAAACCCCCATGGTTCTTGTGCGGCATGGTATACCTTGTAGTTTATAAGAATTATAGATAGTGCTCATGTAAACCTGGGTATATTTCCAAGATTTCCAAGTTTGGCTTCTCATAGTGAATAATGATGTAATCTAAATATAATTAATTATTGGAAAAGCAAATCTGGAGACATGGCTTTAGAATGATTTACATTGAGGGCTGTCTAAGATTTTTAGAGCTTAGTGTTTCCTCTTTTCATGTGCTTTTCCATGTATTTCTTAAGTAGTGACATGATGAAATGAACACAATGGTCTGCAAAATTCTAAAACTAACATCTTCCTAGCAATAAAGAAGCTAATTCCCAACCAAGGGAAGAAACCAAACACTTCAAATCCTTTGTTCCGCACTGCTACCTAAGGAGAGCAGAGTGGCTTGCCTCATTAGACTTCAAAGCATGACACAGAATATAGAAGATAAAAATATCAGCAAGACAAGCTTTGCTAATGGCATGTTTTTCATGTTTAAAAAACAGTTTTGTGCTCTACAAGAGATTTAATCAGGAGAGAGTACCAAGGTTCATGCAACTAGAAATTAGCATTCAATTTGTCTGTTATAAGAAAAAGACCTCTGCCTAGTCAGGGCATTAAAAGTTGCCATCTCACAGAACAACACAGAAAGGAGAGCAAACTCTTTTAGGGCTTAGACCTGAAAGTGCATAAAGCAGTAATCACTGCTGAAATGTCAGAAGACAGAAATCAAAGTCTCTTATAACCTTTTAGGTGAAGTTGACATATGCCTTTTTTACCCTACATAAAAAGGCTAGCATAATTATGTCTATGGTATTTGAATGCATGCTATTAGAGATAAATCAGCTGCTTTTTTGAAAGACACTGTTAGCATTTTGTTAATTAGATGTATTATTACACGAAGCTGATTGTAGCACTTCATATTTCTGGAGAAAAATATTGAGATGGGCATAAGAAGCTATACACCGGCTGGCAAAAGAGAATGAGCATGGGATGAAGCCAAAGGTGAGAAGAAATGAAGCTGATGAAAAAGAGTCAGGAAAATCATGTTCACTAGTTCATGCTGACTTCCAGAAGAACATAATCTGTGATTCCTAAATCCTCCTCTTCCCTGTGAATGAAGTTCTATACTAGTATTCCTCACTCCCTGGTTTTCTTAATAACGAGCCAGTGCTCCTAGCTGATACTCCATTGCCTTCTTGTGCAGCCCAAGTGGCAGATCTCTGTGTGTGGTGGATCAAAAATTTCCAGCCCTGGCAATGACCTTCCTAAGTATCGATACAATTCCTTTGAGGAGCTTCTGTTTTGAATTTACTGTTTCTTCAGTTCAGGTCCTTATACGAATATTCTCAGGAATATACAGTCACTGCCAAAAAGCAGCCTTAAAAATGGTATTAAGCTGGCAAAGTCCATTACTTAAAAGTTAAGGAATGCTGAGCGATTAAGAAGCACAGTGGCACCGTATTACAGCTCACACAACATTAGAAAGTGGAACATTAAAAGTGGCAGTAGTGGAACTTAAGAGCTGTTTCACAGAGTCCCAGCAAAACAAGATCTGAATTCCCAAGGAAATTTTGCTAAAGGCTTGTGAAACTGTCCGGCACCCTAATTCTCCTACCAGCCTCTGGACTTGGACTGGTAGACCTTTTCTCAAACCTAGTGTCACAGCACCTTTTATTGTACCGAGGACTTTTATTGTAAAGGGGAAGAAATGTTACTAAATAAATAAAGGGCATCTACTGTATTAATTGAAGAGAGTCTACCAGCACAGCTCTGTGGAACTTTACGTAAAAGCCTTGCAAGTGAACTAGAAGTCAGACTGAACTGTGCCTCTGGCAATGGGAGCAGAGGGAAAAACAACTCTTGACCTGATTTTCTCTCCCTCTCCTGTTACCTTACAGCCATGCAGAAGCCAGGTAGACTGCGAGTGTGTGCAGACTAGGCAGGAAAGGAGTACTCATTTTGAGCCAAATGTTGTCAAAGCTTGACAACAGACTTTGCCAGAAATTTTGCTTTTCTTATACAGGAACCAGGTGTGGCTTATGATACAGTGATAAAATCTTTGATTAGACAAAATGTGACGAATGTTCTGCATACACTAGAATAAAGCTGAATAATCTCTGCCTCTGAAACAACCTAGTTTGCTGCCTAGGAGATAGCAAAAAGAGGAAAGGCTGTTGTAGAAGGCAGCAGATGTTTTTCTTATCTATATATGCTTTAGATGGCCTCATTATAGTAGTGTCTGGGTATAACTGCTTAAAGCAATAGATTGTAGCCATAGGTTGTTTTTTATGTAAAAGCTTTTTTTCTGAACTGCTGTGTACTGATGTGAGGGCAGTGTTGCAATTACTGTTCTGTAGTCCTTAAATTGTTCTGATTTTCTTCTTCTAAGGAATATGTCTTTGCCTAAGTTGTAGCTATCACATAGTAAATTACATAATTCTTCTATTTAGTGTACCTTTTATTCTTAAGTTTCTGAAAAATTCATCTTACCTACATTGCTATTGTGTCACATGCCTTTGAGAAAATGCTGAAAGTTACTGATTCTTCATGAGAATCTCTACCTAGTCTTCTGAAGTTGTAGGAAGAAGTTAAAATTTGGACTCACAAAAGTGATTTGTAACATACTGATTTTACTGTCTTCATGGAGGACCCTGCAGGGTAGAGGCCAGAAAACTTCCCACAATGAAACCCCAATGGCTTGCATACCCAAAGGTGCAAAGGCTGGATCCCAAACCCTTTGAGCCTTTTAGTACTTTTAAGCATATCATTTTGGTGGACATTGTGCCAAGCAACTTCTTGAAATGAATGTGTTAAAGTGAGTAAGTGAAAAGCATCATGTGTTCGAGCACAAGCTTTCCCCGTGAACCCCAAGTGCTCTGCCTACATGAGAGGAACCTGCCTGCCTTACTGAGCTGTTTATTTCACAGGCAATCTAAGAAGGGAAGGGCATTCTCAACGTCAGATCTTGCTCAACCAGGTACATACAGGTGGTAAGTTGTAAATGCAAACATTTTCCTAAGGACTACTGGATAACTGTGTACAGTAATAATTCAAGAAAGACTTAGAGCTACCAAAGTAAAGAAAAAGAGAAACCCAATATTTTAGCCTTAGGATTACTCAATACTTTTTTTTTTTAATTCGTTCTTCTGAAGTGAATGTGTATGTGGTCACTAGTATTTCTCCAAAGCCAACCTAACATTTACATAATCCTCTAAAAAATAAACACTTCTTATGATGTTAGGACTGAAGCAAAGAACAGCATGCCTGTCCACTGCAGAAGAATATCTCCTGTAAGTCTGTAGAACAGTTATTAGCATGAGTAGAACATTAATTTCTTTATCCAAGACAGCTGCTAGTCTTCTAAGACACTAGTTAACTGGAGATTAGTTAAAAAGCTAATTATGGCAGGCTCTTTCAGACTGTCAGAGCTCTGCACACAAGCGGTACCCTACAGCAGGGCCAGAGGACCCTGATAAAACAGGCTTTTTGCATGCTTGTAAGAGATACACAGCCTCTTACTGCAACCCCAGCATACAGGTTACCAAGACCAAAACTTCCAGGGGTATTAAAGGATTTTCAAGCACCCTCCCTCAGACCCTTTAAAATGACCCAATGTTCTGTGAAAGTACTCAGCAGCCTCTGGAAATAAACAAATTGCATCTGGAGCCACCACTTAAATTCAGGTCCTAATTTTAGAGTTTATTCACCCATTTGTCAAATGAGGACAGCATCTATTTCCTTGGCGGGGGACAGATCTGGTTGGAAGGGGTTTCTAATTCCTCACACAAGAGCTACTGCAGAGGGACAGAGTGCTACCTTCAGGAAGCCTAAGCAAATACCATAAAAAGACTTTCTTACCCACAGGCCAAGCCAATATCATACGATCCATTTCGGATACCACCTGTAACAGCAGTGCACAAACATTCTTACTATCAATAGCAGCAAAAGAATTTCAATGCCAGCTGTGGTTTCATGAACACCTGAGGCACCCACTACAGACAAATGGGGCATTCCCTCCACCCTACTGCCTGCCAGAACGTGAGCCAGGTCAAGGAGCTGATGGGGCTGAAGACTAACCATGACCTGACATGCAACCAGAGTGGACTGGAGGGATGCTTCTAGAAGCTGCCTGACATGGAAGTGATGGCAGAACAGGACTAAAAAAGATAAATCCAGAAGTTATCAACAGCTTAGAAGAGGGAACTCCAAAACCCAGGTAAAACCCAGAAA
>JANZLP010000011.1:6213776-6225849 GCA_026930925.1 Chelictinia riocourii
GGTCACAGCCCTTCGTCGGCAAGTAAGACCTCTGTCTGATAAAGTGGCAGGAAAAGTAAGGCCTCCGTCCTCCCCATTATTAGCACATTAGGGACTGAGGAGTGGTAATCTTTAATGGCAACGAGAACTGCAGCAGGCTGTGATGGCTGAATAAGCTAAGAATAGAAGTTTTTTATTAAAAGGTGGATGCTGTTTGCAGGCTTTGCATGCTCTGCAAATTGCCCTTTTCTTGTTTTCCCTTTGATGCCTTTCATTTGAGTTTACTCCTTGTTCCTAGGATGTTACTGCAGTCCCAGTAAACACAGCAGAGACCTGAGGGGTGACAGGACTGTGACCTTAGAGGAGTAACAGAGGAGGCAAATCTTCCTATATTGTCTAAATAATTGATGGAAGGAGTCGGATGTAAGTCAGAGCACCTAAATTATCTCCTGATTTATTTACTTATCTATTTATGCATTGTGCTTCTGCCATAGAGGGAGCCTAAGGAGACTGATACCCCAGTGAAAGTATCTTAAGTCATCAAGCTCAGTAATTTCAAGGGAGAGATGAGCTGTACCTGTAGGGGGGAGAAACGGTTTGTTATGAACTACCAGTGCGTGCACCCTTTGGCTTTTCTTGGGAATGACCCAAGTCCCCGGCACGATACGGAAAGTCCTGGGACTCCGTCAGTGGTAGAGCAGCCCCTGAGCGAGACGTGCCCCATGAGACATGGAGCTGCTCCATCCAGTGACCACCTCTGTGGTAAGATATTTTCCATGTGAAAAAAAATGCAATCTAACACAGCCGTGACTTCCAAGGGTGATTTTAGCTCCGAGCGTACTGTGACTGAGTACAGATGTACTCACCTGGGCAAAGGAGAAGTTGGAACCTCGTGCATCGGAGTTCAAGCTAGCCTTCAGCTGCGAGAGATGAGGAGTAAACTTGATGTAATAGAGAGTATTATGCAGCTAAATTTTCATACTTTTCTTTTGGAAGCATCCTCTGCTGGTGTCACGACTGGGCTGGATGTGTTTCTGCTGTTACCTGCTGTAGCGGAATCCCAAAATCTTCCGGTGGCAGGATCGCTGCATGGAACTGCCACTTGCTTATCAACCTCTTCTGGGCTTGGAAAGCCTTAGAAGAACTGTTTGTTGCAGTGGAGGAAGGATTATCTTTTGAAGCCCAGAAGGGAAAGTTACATGGAGTGGAGTTTCCCAGGGGTGTGTTGGGGTCCTATTTGGAAAGCTAGAAAAGAGCCTTATTAAATTTGCAGGCAGCAACAGACTTGGGGGGGACTTCCAGCACTGTGGAGACCAGAATTCAAGTATGACCATGACAAAAAGCAGGAATGTTCTAAAAACATTGTTTCCACTTTAACAGAGAGAAGAGCAAAGCTCTGTGCTGAGGAAAGAGAGTGCTGAGCCGCACAGATGCAGACAGAGGAATAACTAACAAGGCAGAAATTCTGCTGAAGAAAAGCCGGGATGCGGATGGATCATTCACTGAACACAGGCTGAGGTGTTGCATCTGATAACGTTTATCAAGCTATTGGAAAAGAAGCTTTCTCCATCCAGTCTCGGCTGGAGTGGCTGCTCCGGCGTGGGCACAGCGTGCCAGGGACAAGGGGCTCCCAATGGAAACTCCAAAATGGTCAGGGACCTCAGCGGCGAGATGTGTGAGGAAGGGTTAAAGAAAGCAGTGGTTTAATCTACGGAATAGGCAGCAGAGGTTAATGTGCTAACAGTTTATCATAGAGGTTGTTATGCTAATAGTAAAAGTAGAGGAGAGATTTGAATAGCAGGAAGGAGCAGTTAGCGTAGATACTAATAAAAAGAGTCAAAGGATCTTGAATACTTAAGTTTCTGAAAATAGCTTGTAGGCCAAATAATATCATGGAAGCCTAGGATGTAAAATGCGACTGGACAGCTGGGAGACTGACAAGGGTGATGTGAGACAGCGTGGGAATTCATGGAGGGACTGTGGTAAATCCTGCCTGGACATTTCATGGACACAATTCCTCAATGTCACTGACACTCTTATTTAGCTGGGTCCAGAAACCCACCATTGGCTCTACGTTCATAAGGCCACAGCAAGCGCTCCAATGAACAGTTGCAGAGCAGAATAGGCTTATTTAGACACAACACTTGCTTTGTGTTTATATTCCTACCAGCAATTTACATTTAGGTTTTGTCTTTTATTTTAGGTACTGTTTGTTGCATTTGGTATCCTGCTTTATTTTCTTCACTTGCCTTCAATTTTAAGTGTTTTATGAAATCCATGCCGCTGATTCCTTCCAAGCTGACTACAAGGACTGCTTTGTAGTTTTACCTTACAATATATTTTATATAGTTTTATAGGCTATTGTGTGCCATAATCTCCCAGCTGATATATGAACAGATTAATAAACCTAGAAGTGTATCTTCTAGGCCAACACTTTTATTACGGTCATTGAGAATGCAGTAAAACTGATTCGCTGTTCATGAAAGCATGTAAGAAAAGAGAAACCCACTGAGTTTATTACAATTCCATTCAACATATTTTATGATTAGAAGAAATTAATATACAGTTAAATTTTCAGATGGTTTAAAATTTGTAGGGTGGTAGATAATAAGAATTTAATTTCGCAGTCTGATGGGAGGTACTTGGTACTGTGGTCTCCATACTGAGTCACCTATATGGAAATTTTAATTTCAATTTTGTCAATAATAGTTTCATTTCAAAATGTTTTTTTATTAAATATGAACAAAGAGAGTGATTGTATGCATGTAACATGGAACAACATCTTAAATCAACTCTGGCTGTCAATCAAAGCTTTATATTTGATTTGGTTTTGTTTCAATATTGACGTTAGCCCTAAATACAGCAAACTGGGAAGATGTGACGTTTAGACTACGGACCAGTTCCCGGAAAGGTGGTTTTGGCACAGGCTACTAGGTAAAACGTAGAAGCAACCAGAGCTTGAGTGTAAGTGTAAATATCAGTATAAACACACTGCCTTTTCCCACCCGAGCAGTCCTGGAGGTGTCAGGCGGCAGACGCACGTGTCAGTGGTGCAGGAGTGTTGACTCCTTTCTTTCTCTCTGACCCACGGAATCCCTTGGAATCCCTGCTACCCCTTGCGCCCTTTCAGACCTTGCTATCCTCTACCCTGGGCTGGGGTAGCACACGTCTGTCTGGCACTGGCAGGGCCTTCACGTCGTGAAACCAGCCGAGACCTCAGGCACTGCTACTTAGGCAAGAGAGGATTTTCATATGTCTGAAGCAAAGAATGAGAAATCGTATCCCTAATAAAGAGGAATAAAATGATATAAAAAAAGCCTCTTGATCTGATTCACAACAGCCGCCTGCCAGGGAGACTCTACGGATTTCCCGGGGGATTCTTCTGGCTCAGTTTGATGGAAAGGGAGGATACTTTAGGTAAGTGGATAGACATTTCTTTATATTTTTTTTTAGAGATGAATGCTTATTAAAATGCTGGATCAAGGGGCAGGGATAGTAATATAAGCACATGTGGAAATAATGTACTGAGAAAACTCTGTGGTTTCATATGGAGAAAAAAGATAGCAGCCAACTCCAGCTCAGTGGGCAGCTAATTAAGCCAGAGATCTCTCTGTACAGTGTACTCTAAGTTCAGTACAAAAGCATGTATCAGCAAGGTGCCATATGATTTTTCCTTTATAGTTTGCAGTTTGATTTTGGGAATGAACTATGCATCATCACCATAGTGATCACTTAAAGGTGAATGGGTTGGCTGGATGTTAGATGAGAGTCAATATGGTTAATGTGTCTTGTTCTCCTGCGCATGATCATCTTCCTTGGTCAGTTGTTCACATGCAGCTTAGGTCCGTTGTTTCTCCCTCCCTGGTTTTAATTGGAATTTATTTAGAATCATAAAAATACAAACACTTGTAATGTTTAACAACATTAAATTGCATTGAGGCAGTTGTAAGGAGTTTGCTGTTCCTACATATTCTGCTTGCTCCATTTAAAATGGGATGCTACACCTTTCACGGTTCCTTCCCCGACTCCATCCACCATTTTTCCAATATACAGAGACCAACCACAGTCTAGAAGACTTTTATTACAGGATACAGGAGAAGCAAAGCCAGAAAAAAAAAGGTGTGAATTCTTTGGGAGGAAGCACAGCGTGTGGTCTCAAGGTGGTACCTCTCACCAAAGGAGTACAAGACATTTAACAGTGCATTATACAGAAAACAAAGCCTAGCGTGACCTATCCTGCTCTGCCTCGGCTGCTTCTCTGGTTTCATTCTTTTTCCACTTACTCATAATCACTTTATTCTTCTACATTTGCTGTAAGTAGGACTGGGATAACGCTGCACAAGGTCAAATACAGGAGCGCTCCCAAACACAAACCTAACCCCTAAATCCCTCTAGGTGAGCACACTTCACCTGGCGACTGGTGGGGCACATCTGCCTTGCGGGAGGTTTGTACCCAGCCCTTTTCCCCGGAGGTGATTGAAACCCAGTTATGAGAACTCCGAGCAAAGCCGAGTCCCACCTTGTGCTCCCAGCTGCAGGCGCGGGGTGACCAGGAGAGGGGCACGGAGCCCGGGAGCAGGAGCAGCCTGGAAGGCAGAGCTGGCTCTTTGCACTGTCTTGCCCCAAAGCCCGGGCATGAGAGCGGCCGTCTCCCAGCCGGGACATCGGCCAGCCTCTGTGCCTGCTCACTGGCCCAAAAAATTCCTTTGGCAATGGGCTGTGAGTCTGTCTGGGAGTCCTGGGGAAAGGTGGCTGTGTGGAGGAAGGAAAGCAAGAGAGGGAGAAGGAGCAAAGCTTTAATCAGGCTGATGATGGACTGTTGGTGCTAGATCAACGTATAGATTGTATTTGTTCTGTGCTGGTGGCAGCAAAACTGACGCTTCAGGCTGACATTACGTCACCTGTTTTACAGGTTGCAAACCACATTCCTACGTGTATTCAAGATGATTTTTATTGGTGTGAACGTGAATCTTTTGCTCTACATCGTGTGCGGTGTACGCGTAATGTAGATCACCCTGTGAAGGATGTCAAGGAACAGGACATGGTAGCATAAGCCCAGCGAGAGTCAAAATCATTGAGAAAATGGCAAACCACAGAGTATAAACACGAGTGCACCTGGGAGACACACGATGCCTTTCCACTTCTCAGCCACTGGGAATGCTGTGGCCATGTTCCGCTGAGGTCTGTGGTAGGAAACGGGTGACCTGGCTGTGGAGCTGCCAGGGGCAGACAGCAAGGGCTGTGGAGAAAGCACAGCCACCACGGGAAGGTGAAATGAATTAGGGTTGCTTGAAGCCGCTGGAGGTCGGACTGTGGGATAAGATGTTTCTCTGTCAATGATGTCTAGCTGTATCAAAAACTCTTGGAATGCTAAGGAGAATAATTTGTTTGCTGTGACCGTGAGAGGTAAGATTAGAAGCAGGGGATTAAATTGCAGAAAGAAAGTTGCAGTTTAAACATCAGGGAGAACCTTCCTAATACTCCAAACCCACCGTGGGATAGGCTGTTGTGGGAGACAGCCGGCTTCTTCAGCAAGACACTCTTCAAGAGCAAGTTAGACAAACTTCTGCTAGTAATGACCTGGGTCTGTACGAGCCTGTCTAGGTGGTGGAGGTGGAATAAGTAACCTCTTGATGTCCTTTCCAGTGCTGTTCTGCTGTGAGCTGAGGTCTGCAAGCTCTGCTGCAGTGACACAGCATCGGACGGCTTTTATAAGAGACCCGCCGAGATGTGCAAGGTGTAACTTTCTGCTGATGCTAAGGTAACCGCTGAAAAACTGCTTTGAATTCACTGGAGTTACAGTGGGGTTACGTGGTGTAAATGAAAATCTAGCCCATAATTCCCTCTATAAGTCAATCCTCATTCTTAAAAGCACAATGGGACCGCTGGGACATCAGACTTCTGATTTATAACAGGGTTCACAGTATTTACAGAACGAAACAGTCGCCTCAGTGGAAAGGGAAGGATAGGATCAGGCATTCTATAAGAAGAGGTGTCAGGTACAGTGATCTCAATTTCTGAGTCTTTCAGGGGTTGTCTATGCCTGATAAATGTGAGCAGTAACCTAACTGCAGATCTGAGTGGCATAAACAGACACCAGGTAGCTTTTTCCCAGGCTGTTCCTAAGGTGAGGCTGAATCATAGCATAGGTTTTACAGGTTTCAAAGCCCAGTCCTTTGTTATAATAAAGAGATTTAAATGACATCTTTGTGACTGTGCTGGTTACAGCTGTGATGTTAAATTACAGTGTGCAGATTCAGCTTTACAGAGCATGAGCAAGATATCCGGGGAGTGTTTTCATTAGTGGCTACGATTCTGTGCCAAGCTTCGTCCTCCAGATCATATTTCTGCTGAACTTTCTACTTCTTCACCATTTTCTTCCCCAAGGATAAAATCAAAATGCCAGAGGTTACAAAACCAGAGAAATGATATTGAATATACCTTGGGCACATAGTAACACTCACAGAAAACAAGACTGTGATAACCAAGATAATAAGAATGCTTTTGATTTTTAGTTACACTTTTTCATGAAACCAGAGCTGATGTTTGCTTGTCCAAACAGATGTTGAACAAATGAACTATTTATCACTGAATTAGGTGTGTGCTGAAGGCAGAAGAGCAGCTCTACACCCAGTACCTTTAAAATACACCTATAGATGAGACTGGCATGGCCCCAATGCTTCTTGTTATCATATCTCTTGCTGTAATTACAGTTTTATCACATTTTAAGTGCTGTGACTGGTCGGGCCTTAGGAGTGCAGGACTATACAAGACCCCAGGAGTCAGGGCCCTTCCAGGGTGTCTTAGGCTTCCGAGTCCTCATGAACTTTCTTAGCGAGTAGGCCTGCTCTTGCTCTTCCCTGGCGCCGAGGGGGTGGTGGGAAAAAGGCCCCTTCTTTAAGCAACTAAATATCTATCACATGCAATACATCCACTGGTGTGCTGGCAAAAGCAGTGTAATGGGTCGTTGTTTCGTATTTATCAACAAACTGCTTCTCCAGGAAAGATTGTGTTGGGGATTGAAACCAGAAACAACCCCTGTTCCCTGGGAGGCAGACGCAATTGCAAGATGGAGGTTGATGACATGGGTAATAAAACAAATAGGGAATTTCTCTTTTCCTGGTGAGAATACTCACTACCTCCAGAAAGGCAATTCGGAGAGAGAACAAGCAAGGGTATAGGGATGTCCCGACATCTTTAAACTTTTAGCTCTTGAAAAATTCTTTGGCGCTGCTCTGTGTCTTTTCAAATATTCCATTGACATTAGTACAGAAGGAAATCTATCCTGGTTGTTCAGCAGCACTGCTTGCTAGAGCTGCTAGTCACCATTTCAAGCAACTGAGAGCATGATAGAGAACGTAGCTGGTAGCACACACTTGTTGAGCAGAAATCAACCAAACCCAACCCGCAGGATTATGTGGGAGCACCAATAACTGTAGGGAGAGATTTTTGACCTCTGCAAGTTACTCGTTTTGCATATCCTCATGTGTATGGCTTGAATAGAAGCACAGCAGTTTGTTATTTTGTGTTCTACAGCTTGCAGCTGCATGTATAAACACACTAAATTTGAAATCTTCCCAAATCTGTGAAATTCCCAGTGATGTAGGTCTTATATCCTGGCAGGAGTTCAACTCAACATCTCCAAATGAGTGTTGATGAGGTATGCACACTCATCAGATACTGTCTGTATTTCCATTCTTCTGGGGTGCAGATGCCCGTGAAAGAAGCCACAACGCTGAGCCAGAGCAAATACCAGAATTGCTGCCCTTGAGCCATTGTAGCTTTACCATCTGGGAAACAATTGATTGCATCCATTTTAAAAATCAACTGCTGTGTTATTATCTTTTTTTAAATCGTTATTTCTTGGTGAGAGCCGTAATCTAAACATTAGCATAAATTGGTGTATGTGTTGCTGCACTTAGAGCACAGACAGAGCCAGGTGTGGATTTTTCTTTGGAGACCACCAATGAGTCTCAGCTGAGGCATCTTCTCAAAGTGTGGATGTAACGCTCAGCTGCCAGCTGCACATATTTTGATTTTTTAGGCCATCTTCAAGTACTTAGGTTGAATATTTCAGAATCAGAAATGGAGATGAATTTCAGTTCTTGGTTTCTGAAAATCCCAGAGTCCCAGGGAGCTGTAAGTGATCTGCTCCTGTGAAAATGAGATCACTGCTGTCCGGTGACCGGACTACAATTCTAAGAGCTTACTAGTAGGTTCACATTGGAAAAAACCTTGCCAATAGTCAAAATGAAAAAATCTGCACATACAGTATGGCATAACTTGGGTAATGCCTAGTGAGGGAGCCTGGCAGGGTCTGAGAACCAGGTGACAAAAGTTTTTTTTATTCCTCTTTCTCCTCATGCCAACAAACAGCCCCATGTAACTCCAGTTCTACTTCTCAGCATGCTGTACTGGATTTTATCTGGTTTTATTAGAGCAGTCAGTTTTTGTGCAAGTCTTTCCATACATGAAGTTAATTAAGCAGAGAAAATAAAGGAGGTAGAAAGATCAAATGCCTACGCTGTTAGATATTTTTCCTTTTATTACTTACAGCAGAGCATACAAAACTTATGTACCATCATGTTTTATGAAGGAGGCTGATGCTCAAGCAGAAGGGGTTCACATATAATTTGTGATTGAAAATCTCATTTTTTTAGCTTACTTGGGAAATGCCATTAGTTTAGAGAAAATGCACATTCAGCCACTGTCCATTTTCACTGTATCCGATGACCAAACCAACCTCTTACAGTGTCCCAAAGCCACAGGAACTTACCAAGTTTCCTTTCAAGCTTCCAGATGATCTACAAGTATTTCAGTCCATCTTGTGTAGACTCCTGCTACAAAATTAGATCCCTTAATAAAGAAAGAGTGTGTAGCTCAGTACCCAAACATTTTTTAAACAGGACTTCCTTTTAAATGTAATTATAGAAAGAATTTATAGCTGGTTTTATAAAAGCATATCAGATGAAGTATTTCAGATACGTTTACCAAAAGATTTTGCGAGCAAAGAGAAGATTTTCAAAAGCTCAAGAATCAGTTTAGTTCCCAGCTGCCATGAGCAGCGAATTCCCATTTTGAAAAATCTCCTGTAACTGATTGTAAATGATGCACTTATTTCCTAAACAGATTTTTCCGAAACCAGATTCTACTTCAGAACAACCTTCTGGACAGCTTTCATGTACTAAACTAATGGAATATGGCGTCCAGCCTGAGCTGAGTGTAACCTAATTGAAAACTTGTCAACCAAAAATGTCCTAGTCAGATCATTAAACAGCTGATTTATGTTCTTTTTCCTGGGGTATGTGAAACTTCAGGCGTGCACACACAATATCCAATTTTACAAGGTGCGGCGGAGGAGCGGTTGTCACTTCAGCGTGCTCAGGTAGGTCGGGGCTCGGTCAGGCACGCGCCGCTGTCACCGACTGTCTCGTTCCTGCTCGCAGGGACAGCTCAGGAGCCCTCCTCCGTGGTCCTGGCCCACCGACGCCAGGCATCGGGCCGTCAGGGAACACAAATGTGGTCCCTGCTCCAGAAGACTCACTCCCAACACATGAAACAGGGCGGACACAGGAGGATGAAGGAACATGGGGAAACAGCGAGACAACTGCTACAAAGCAGCGGGTAGATCAATCTTGATTCTTTGCATGTGCGTGGTAGAGCCCAGGGGTAGACAAAATTCTGGACCAGATCCTTGCATCTTCTCTTTGGATCTCATTAAAGCTACAAAACATCGACAACTATAAACTTACTTTAACTGTGTAATTAATGGGGGCTTATGCTGCTTTGCATGATTGCTACTTGAAAGGTGTGTAAAGATCATTAAGAGTGCTTTGATTAGGACCCTTAGTGGTGTCGTGATCAGTTTTAAGGGTCAGAGGAAGAGCTGTGAGGGGATTTGAGTTCAGCTATAAGCTTTTAAAGTGATTGCAAATTTAGGGTGAAAGATTACCTCGTGGTTTAAATGTTAAAAAAAAAAAAAGCCTTTCTTTGTTTTTATTACTCCCCCATGTAACTAAATAGCTATTCTGGAAATATCATTAAAATGGATTAAAAAGAAATGTTACCCATAAGAGAAGTTTCATCATTGCATTCAATTTTCTCCATGGAAAACAGTAGGTTTTTAATGTAATTGAATGTCAAAGCTCTGCAGATGTAATTGTTATGCTTTTTAAAAGAAAAAGTTAATTAAATAGAAGTGACACTCCCCTGATTAGCTTTTCTCCCTTTTGGATGACTGCAGCTTCACCTCTGTGTGCAGAACTGGTGAGCGGAAAAATGACAGAAGAAACCAAGAAATGAAAGAAATTAAAAGCACCCTAAAATTGCTGGCTCCATCTCCTGTTCAGCAAATGCCATCTTCATAAATAGAAAGGATGACCACGGTATTCTGGAACTGCCTTGCCATGAACAATGCAGTTACTGAGCGGAGCCTAATGCAGACTCGCACTCAACAAGTAGCTGAGGGCTGGGAGCAGCCCCCTGCACCCGGCTCGGCTCCATCTCCACTCCCTCGTCCCACTTTTTTCTCCCTGATTTTGGGGTGATTTCCACTGCAAACCTCGGGTATTTAGATTTCGCCATGACAGAGGTCACTATCCGGCTTCACAAATCAGCATCTGCTTTTTTTGCCTCCTTTTTAATTTTTTTTTCTTTTCCCTGTTTTTTAACCATACAGGTAAACTCCAGCTACAAATACTGGCTCTCTCCGATTCTTCATAAAAGATGGCACCAAAGCACTCATCCCTCCGGGGACCTGGGCCCCATCGGCCCCAGGTATCTCACCTCCTTTCTAAAAGCGGTGACCCAGGAACAAAATTCACTTTGCGGATCAATACCTTCCTGCAGGATCCTCAGGAAAACGCACCGGGTCTGATACCTAATTACACCAAGGGGTTTTTTTTAAATTTTTTTTTCATTTTTCTTATTTTGAACACATGCCGTGGTGCGGCCCTGGGTGCATGTGCAAAAACTTTCGACCCAAGCCTAACAAGCTCACCAAGTGCGAATAAAATAGCCCAAGCGTGAGGACAGCAGGGTCGTTTTCACACCCCTGCTCTCCAGCTTGCTTTTCTTCTCCAGAGCAGCTTAATCGTGCAAAAACTAAACACCGTATGAAGACCCTAACTGTTAACCTAATGAATGGGACGGGACGGACTAAAGCGAAAGAGAGAGGGAAGGAGGAAAAAAAGAAGAGAAAGATTAAAGGGAAAGATAAGGGGGGAAGGAGAGAGAAAAGGGGGGTGAGAGGGAGGAGGGAAAGATGGCAAGAGAAAGAGAAGAAGCAAGAGAAAGAAAGAGCAAGAAAGCGAGAAAGAAGTATAAAGAAAGAAATAGACAAAGAAATTGAGAAAGAAAGGAAAGAGAGAAAGAGAAAGAAAGATTTAAAAAGAGGGAAAGAAAAGAAAGAAGCCTGGATTTTGAATTATTTCCAATAAGCCAACCCCAAAATCCACCCGTGACGTAGTTTCCACGCCGGCAGGAGAGGGTCTGCCCGACGGCAGCCGGGGCCGGCGGGGCTCGGGGCAGCGCGGAGCCACCGGGACCGGCACCGGCACCGGGACAGGGAGCGGGACCGGCACCGGGCCCGGGCCCGGGGGTCTCGGTGGGCACACTCACCGTGGTGGGCCGTGGGGTATCTCTGCACGGTGGCTCTCACGGAGTTGCCGTAATAGGGAGGGACGGGGTTGCCTTGTCCGTCGATATTAAAAAGTACATCCACGTCCTCGGGCAGAGGATACTGCGTGGGGTCCATGTAGGTATGGCCAAGCGTGGGGTGATGCGAGTCCGGGTGCTGCCCGTTGAGCACGGCCGGGTGGTGGTGGCTCACCCACCGCGGCTGGTCCGTGGAGACCTCCATCTTCCGCGCTCGCTGCTCTTCCTCCTCCTCCTCCTCCTCCTCCTCCTCAGCAAGGCGCGGAGGGCTGGAGATAGGAGGGGGAGACGGTGCTGGAGTTATGCGGGGGGGGTGGAGGGGGAAAAGTGCTCGGCGAGTTTGGGGATGTTTCTGGTTAGGTTTGCTTTAAAGTGGAGGGAGGGGGGGTGGTGGAGATAAACGATCGATTCCAAAAAAAAAAAAAAAAAAAAAAAAAAA
>JANZLP010000011.1:7016854-7028557 GCA_026930925.1 Chelictinia riocourii
GATACAGGAAGTATCAACCTCTTGGGGTATAGCCATGTAGTTAAGCCTGTTTAATGGGAAGCAGGAAGAGGGATGTACACAGTGAGGCATTAAATACCTTCCGCTTGGGCCAGGCTGGAACTGCAAGCGACATATCTTCCCTCACCTGTGTTTTCATGGTCTCTGCTCAGAGCAGAAAATTCAAGGATGTCAAGAGGATCCTAATATTTGTATTAGGAAAGCAACTTTGAGTTTGCAGCAGTCAGCTTGGTACAGATATGACATGAAGAAGGGAGGGGACAATCAAAGGATTACATCTACCCATCACAAATTTGGCAGCAAAAAACCAGCAGCCAGAACTATGATGTGCCACGAGAAGACCAGAGGGCATTGCCAGTGTCTATACCTGTCAAGGTAATTCCCATTAAAGGGAATGCCTGGAGGACACCACAGAGCCTGCCCCAGTCTAAGCCACCACCTCTCGCCCTGGTGCAAGCAGAGTCATCAGGAAACGTGTGGTGCCTTCCAGAGGATGCTGCATCATAAAACCACAGAATGGTTTGGGTTGGAAAGGACTTTGGAGATGTCTAGTCCAGCCCTCTGCAGGTCCAGTTAGAGCAGGTTGCACAGGGCCTGCTCAGCTTGAGTCTTGGACACCTCCAAGGATGGAGACATCACAACCTCTCTGGGCCACCTGTTCCAGGGCCTGACCAACCTCATCTTGAAAAAAATCTAAATTAGGCTGGATCACTAAGACAAGGTGATATATAGTCAACCCATGATAGTCACCAGCGGCACCTGTGACCACCAGTGATCCCGAGAGGGGACCTATCCCAGACTGCCAGCTCCCTCATCTTACTCTGCAACTTAGAAATAAAAGCACAGGGAGTGTGATGTGGAGTCACTGAAGTTGCCTGGATGTGAGCTAGCAGACAAGTGGCTGCAAGGCTTGGTAGAGAAAGTGCAGCATGGTAGTGGTGAGCCTATACACCTTGCACTAGCTGGGATACATCTGTACGACCACCAGACTTCATAATTAAAGTATTCTCCATCACCAGTCCAACCACGCCGGGTACCTGCCACTAGGGCTGTATCAGAGCTATAGAGGACATCATGTAGGAGGTCACAGCTAAGGTAAAACACTCCTTTATCAAGAGTACCTTCACTTTTAAGTCACGTCAAAGGCTGGGAAACTAACTTACTCCTCAGAATTTCATTAATCTTTTTGTTTATGCTTTCATTGGGATGAAGGAGTCCAAGAAACGCATTCCTGAGTAAAGCAGCACTTGCAACATTGTGAGACCAGATAAGAAAAACACCAAGAAATAAAAGCAGAGAGGGAATAGATAGGAATCTCAAACTCCACCTCACCTCTGAAAGTCAGAAATTGTACTGTGCATCTGGCACAGTTGTCCGCTATAGAGGAGAGTAACTGGGAAGCAAAAGGTGGAATTGGTTTAACTATTTAATGACGTGCTAATAGACTACACATTTCTTTGATAAGTTGCTGTCTTTAAAAATTCACTAAACTCTGCACAGCAGTGGATTCCTCTTGTGGATCTTAGAGACTTGTAAGAAGTGACTGCCTGATTATAAAATTCTCTGTAAACAGGGCTTTGTAACCTTTCCAGCAGACCGGCTTGCTCTCTGTTGGCTCTTTATCTTCAGTGCAGAAACATATGTAACGTTTATAGCAAAGGCAGCGCTTGCAACTCCCTCCAAGTTCTCTAACATGTTACAAAAAGCCCAGATATTTCTGGTTTTGCAAAACAAAACTTTTCCTAAATTTGTGTTTACTTACATACACGAAAAAGTACACTGTGTTGCTTGCCAGACTTAATTTTTTTTTGTTCGTAAAACCTTCAAAGCAGTGAAAATCTTCCATCATTATTTTGGGGTTTTTTTCTGCTTTTGGCAAGTCACACTCATTTGGTAAGTCAGACCTGTCCTCTGCTTTCTACTTAACCAGTTGTCTACTCTTAGCATAACAGGTATTAATGAGTTCAGTAGCATCTTGATAGAATGTGAAAACTTTGAATATTGCGGGAGGGGAGCTGATTTTAATTTGCTGTTGAAGATATAGTGAACAAGGTGATCCATTGGGCCTTTTGGAGACAAATAAATAATGAAGATAAATACAGTAAATTCTTGAAACATGACTGCAGGAAAAACCTGAGAAAAAGACTTCCAGTTGGACTCTGTGCTGTTATATCTCAGGCAATACATTTTATATGGCATACGTCATGCACTCTAAGAAACTTCATTTGGTGAGCTGCACTGACAACTGGCTTTGTTCACCTTTGTTCTTATTTGAAACAGGTTGTTCCATGCAGCTGTTAAAGAAACTGTGCACGCACACACACATGCAGACACATTTGCACACAGGCTTTTTTTATTACTCTTCAGATCTCTCTGAGTAAGTCATGCTGCCTAGATTTTAAATTCTTTTTCTCTTTGCAGAATGAAAATTGCCCTACGTTAGGATCTGCTGCCTTTTATGGAAGCATGATTCAAAAGTTTAACACAAGTATTTCTGGCTTTGTTTTCCTTTTCCACTTTCTTTTTCCCCTTCTGGTTTTCTGCTTTCTTAACACTTGTGTGTATCCTTTTGATCTCTTGGAAAGCTCAGTATCTCCAATACTGGTGGATCTCCCGGAAGTAAAACTGATTACAGCTGAAGTAGGACCCATCTATGTCACGGGTACTGTTTATAGTATGATTTCATCATTATTTTGTGAATAAGCACCAACAGTGTTATAGAAACAGGCTGTGGCCCTTTGACCAAAGGATCTCTGGAGTCAGGGGAAAAGGTGTCCAGGACCTCAGAGAAGTGCACATGGCAGGATGGCTGTGGAACTGCCATTTTTAGCACTGGCTGTTTCACGTATCCGTGCTTTATCAGAGCACTCCACTAATGCTATGTTTACTTCCTCTGGTCTCTTGTTTTTCTAAATTACGCACTTTTGATGTGCTAGGTGTTCGTGTGGAAAAATGACATGGAGGAAGAAGCTTGAGGCTTTGAGGGCCGGGAGAGCTGTGCCTGTTCTCAGCTTACCAGGACAGACTTAGTCTTTTGGCAGTGTCTTGGCCTCTTTTGCACAGCCTGGGTCTGGAACATGAATTAAGCCTGACTGATTTTCACCTGTGTGTTGCTTTTGTTCTGTTGGCAGCTGGCTCTCTTGTTGCCCCTTCTGCTGCCTCCCCTTCACCTGACTTCTCTGACTGTGGGTTTATAGAACAGAAATACTCCATCTAGAGATAAGGGTCACATTTTTAAGCGTGACAATAAGTAACTCATAGCGAACAATGGTGAATATTCCCTTACTGGAAACTGACAATCAAGGCAGAATTACTTTTTTCCCTAAAGTGTATCATCTGTTGCTGCAAACAAGTTCTGGGAAGTCCCAGGACCTCTGCTATACTGCATCGAGCAACATCATCAATATGATGCCTTCTGCTTCATTTTTACTGTATTGTTCTTTATATGTCTTCTTCTGCTTGCAGCTGAGTCCCTCTTCATCTTCATCTCTTCACCATCTTTCTTCCCTCTGTCATCTACCTGGAAGGCTCTACAGTGCTCTACTCTTGCCAACAGCTCATTCCCCTCACCACTCCCTCTGTTCTCATTAATCTCTTAATTCAGATCCAGTTCCCATATTCTTTGTCTTGTGGCTGCCATCCCCTGCCCTAAACCTGCCTCTGTGCTATTCTTCAACCTTTGCCTTCCAGTTCCATCAGTTCAGTTCCTGCCCTGTCACTCTAACTCCTGCTGACCTTTTCTGGACTTCCTTTTCTTTTGTACTTCTTCTCATTGACCCCCTCCTCAAAGCAAGGTGATCCAGTGACTGGGACCGAAAGGTACCTGAGTCCTACACCTAAAACTAAAGGTTGATCACCTCACTGCTTCCCATTTGATAGAGTGAATAAAACAAGTGGGCAGGAAAAATGAGAGAAAACAGGCTCCAAAGAATTGCTCCTTTGTTTTAGCATCAAGCAGCCCAAGTGATGGTATCTGGAGTTACAGGGTCTCAAACATGGGAAAGTGTTCAAAAAAAGAAAAAAGAGTGAAGAGGTTTAAAAACTGGATTTAGGAAGTAGCATCATTCATATAATTGCAGGCACTGGGCTGGTCAAGCATGAAAAAGCTCCCACAGCTGTACAGTAGCAATGCAGCTCGAGAGCAAGAGTCTGCGGAGTCAATATAAAAACTCCCATCTCCCTCCATGCAGGTTCTCAGATTTTCTTAGAAATACAGGCTATGTGTGCACTGGTTTATATCATATTTGGCCACCTCAGTCACAGCTTGACATAAGGATTGAACAATGCACACCTATAAAAGTGGAGAAAAAAAAATAATCTTATGAAGATTCCTTCTTGATTTTTAAATGTGACTTCCTGTGAGCACCATATTCAGTGATTTAGCAAATAATGAATCCTCAGTAAAATTTTCAAATGCTGTAAAAGAGCAGGCAGTGGCTGCTTTTATGAGCTAAAGAGAGACTGATAGATTTTAACAACATCAGCACTGAGTAATCCTGGCTGACACACCACATCCTAATATACTGTGTCCCAACCGTCTGAAAGGCTGTGAAGGTATTTCTGTTAATTTTCATGCCAGGACCCTCAGCTCTTACCCTGAACACAAAGGAGCACACAGCTGCCCACCACATCCATCTCACAACCACACCGTTGCCAGTGCTTTTTGCCCTTGTGTTCTGGAGGTGCAGCATAAATGGACCCCCCCCAAAAAAAAAAACAAACCCAAAACCCAACAAACCACCGCAACCCTGAAAAAAAAAAACCTAAACAAAACCTCTACACCTACACCAAGCTTTCCTACTACCTACTACCACATAGCTAATTACTACAGCTCACACAATTCTTAGATTTGCTGCTTGCATTAGAAGATTTGTAAGAGACTGTCCCCACAGGACTCACCCAGGGGCTAGATTCTCCCGAGATTTGAGCCTGCTATTTTAACTTCCTGCTTGTAGTTGCCTAGAGCAGGATCCAAAAAAGACTCACATAGATTTCTGGAATGCAAATAATGAAGAATTTAAAGAGGGAAAGATAAAAAACCCCAACCAACCAACAACACACATATAAATCTGAATGTTCACAGGCACCTGATGTTTGGGCAGATCTGTATCTTGGTCACCCAAACCTGCTGTTGCACACCCTTGGAAGTCCTATCATCTTGCCTGAGCTGAACATCATTCTCCACCTGAGGTTATTTCTGCTTCATGAAATACATGTCTTTACACACGGAACAGCAAGGAGCTTGTTCTCAGGACCAGGGAGACATGGGCTGACCACAGCCATCGCGCAAGGACGGGAGCCATAGGTGCTTCCATTCAAAGGAAGAATTGGAAGTGGCTGCCGTTTGCACCAGTGCTTGTGAACTGCATTACTTGCCCAGGGGGTGGCATACCTGGTTTTATTTCTCTCCTCAGGCTGAGATAATTCCAGCTTGCGCTACTTCTTTCCAAGATGATGTCCTGACCACCAGCCTGTTGAGTCTTTGGATGGCAAAAGGGAAAGACAGGGAAAACTTAGGTACCTAGATGGAGAGCAAGCAAGGAGGAACTGGGCCAGTTTCATGCAGTAAGTGCGAATTAGAAGGTACTCTTCTTGCCTCTGCTTGCCTTAAAATTTTTTTCTGCCTGTCTGTGTTGCCCTCTGAATAACTGCAGGGCTTATGCATCCTGGCCCTGTTTTTTTCTAATCAGGTATTTGGTTGTCAGCTGTTGTCTTCCACTGAGCATCCTTGCTTACAAATCACTATTATTTTTAAAAAGTTATAGTGACATAAGTGTAGATGATACCTCATGCACAAAGAGAGGCAAAATCCATCTGGAAAAGCTTGCAGCCTCCTTGGTATAATCAATAGGCAATACTGACCAAAAATAATTCAAAATACAAAGGTGTTATTTGGCTGTAGAAATGATGTAAAAATAATGTAGTAATAAATTATTATTACCATAAACAGAAATGCATATAGAAGTTATATAAAAATATAGTGATACAGGAAATAAATATTGTTGATAAGTTATTTTGCTGAAGAGCAAACTCTTATCCAGGAGCTATAACTCCACTCAAGAAACTGCTTTATGTAATACATTTATATATGCATATATATACTTCTACAGGTACACACACACACACTATTTTAACATTTTCAGCATTCCTACCCTGATTCTCATTAATCCCATTAATCAAGAAGAGCTCTACTGACTTCAAAGGAATTGCAACAATGCCAGCTTTGTGCTCATAAAATCCAGCGTCAAGTTGGCATTTTTACGGATTAGCTATTTCGTAAGACCTGAAGAAGCTGGATGTAGACAGCTCAGTGTGTTAATGATGGGCACAAAGCAACAGTGCTTGCCACTGAAAGCAAGTTGGACCAACAGCACTTGGTCTGTCGGGTCAGGACATGAGCCAGCCAAACCAGGACACACTCTTCTCCGTCGCAGGATTAGCGATGCCCACAGAGCATGAGTTGTGCAACAACAACAGCAAGCAGCAGTGCGCTATCCTCCGCACTGCCCGCCTGCCTTTCGCCAGTATGGACACTGTTTTGCCCCTACTGTTTTTGGAAACCAGGGTTGTATCCCAGCCAGTGATTTGCAAAATGAAAAAATGTTGAAAGCTATGCATCATTTTGAAACAAGTTAAGTCATGTAGGAAAAGCCTGATATTTAAATGATGAAAGAGAATACGTCTATCCCTTTCCAGTTCCTCTGAAAATAAACATTTTAAACGGAACTGTACAGGAACTTTCATCCTGTAATATATATACTTGTCACCAAGAGATACTTTTTCACCTATGACATAATTGCTATTATCAGAAAAGCATTGCTGTCACTCTGCTATAATTTAGCCTCATTTTCTGCTGATTTCTTTATCTTTTCTCATTAGGGCATTACATATTCAGCTACGTTACTATTAATCATTCCTTAAAATAAACAACTGGATAACAAAGCTGTGTGAGTAATTGATTTTTCAGTTCCAGAGCTGAACCAAAGATTAAATAAATTATCAAAGAAAAAAAAAAAAAAGCAGCTTTATTTTTCTCTCTCATTCAAGTGAAAAAAAGTTTCATGTGGATTTCAGTGAAACATTTGTTCATCTAGAATAAGTAATTTCATTTCCATCTTCATTTCCATTTTAAGAAAAGCAGCAGATAGAGAGGACCATACCTTGGCACTGTTCACCAAACCAGCAAGTGAAAAATCTTCACTTTTTGGAAAATGGAGAGACCTGGCCCAGTGAATTCCTGTGTCTGGGGGAATTTGAATACCTACGTGGATGAACAAAACCAGGGTCTTTGCTTTTTTGTTGAAAGAGAACTTCCAGCATTAATGTTTTATGTAGGAATCAATAAAACTTGTCTTACAGTTACACAGTTACTTGCTCAAAGCCCACTGAAAATATTTAATATTTTAAAATGCAAAAATAATAGATATGCATTTTTACTTATCTCAACAGCAAAGTCCTACTGAAAGAAGGTGTTTGCTCTTCACAGTAATACATACTACACTAAAGGTCTCTACTGAGAGAAAGACACTTTGTGCCAGTCTTTGTGCAGCCAGAGAGATGAACCTATGAAAGGTTCCTATCTAAACACATAAGGTACAGAAAGAGTTAAAAAAGTCTGCGGATTATTAATGCAAAGTTTTGAATATACATGGCACTGTATAAGCAAGCAGTCTCCACACTTTTTACAACCATTTATATATAAAAAAATCCGATAGGTAATATACATTTAGAATCGCAATGCTTTAAGACAGTTCTGTAGAGGTATAAAAAACTACCAGGAGGAACAGTGCAGAATCAGGGCCTCTGTATTGTAAACTGTGTGACATAATTATACGTTAGGATTGACAGAGTTTCACCTTGCGTGTTTGCTTTTTCATTTGTCTTCTGTCTTAAATGGCAACATTTCTACAGAACTTGCATTCAGACACAATTTGGCATGTTCAATGAACTCGCAGATCCCATCTTCTTTCTCTGGATACTGAGGCAGTTTTCATGTGCCCTTGTGCTAGCAAAGGGTTAAAAACTTTTCTTATGTTCCTACTGGGTTGTAAAAGAAACTGCTGAAGCTGATCAATGACCACTGTTAAGACCTGGAAACCAATTATAAACCTGAAATTTGTGATGAACAAAGCTCTGAAACACTAGGATGAAAACTACTGAATTAGTTCAGTTCATTCAAATCATTAATAGTCATGAAATGAAAACCACCAGAGTCCAAAAAGGCTTAATGCCCTATCCATATTAATTAGATGGGAGCAAATCTGAAGTGAAAAGCAGCACATGCTTTGTAGAATTAGCAATTGCTCTCTACAGACTACACAGATCTCTATTAAAATTCAGTTTAATTAAAATTGATCACGTTAAGAAACTGATGTGGTTAATTAACTGAATTCCTGGACTTCTTTTCATACATTTCACAAATGCATTGTACACTGCTTTCCTGGGTGACAGCTTATGTTGCAGTGAAAATCTTGATTTCACAGGTTAATGCTGCATGTTCCATGAGGCCTAAAGTTCCCGTGTCTCCCCCAGGAAACCCTGGCAGTGCAAGGAAAACAACAGGCCTTAGAAACTACCAAAATCTACCACCAGAAAGCCTGGCTGGAGTCTTAACAGTTTCTCTTGTAGATCAGTGTGAAACTCTGGGCACATACAGGAAAACATCATAAAAGCTGTGGTCTCATAAGGTCTATCATTAGAACTAAACAAAATACACAGGAAAGATATGAATTGGTGCATATGCTGTATCAGCATAGACTGACATAAACAGCCAAAGGATCTGGTCCCTGCAATTGAAGAATATGAACATGGACACTGCAACCACTTCAGTTTTTGAAACACATTGTCCCCATGTTTCTCACCAGGATGCATGAAACAGGGCTTGGCTAAGGGCTTAATCCCAGAGCTGCCCAGGAACACAGAGTTGGCACAAGCTTCAGTGGTCTATATGGTGATTCCCAGAGGGCGAGCAACCCGGTACCTCCAAGACTTTGCAGTATTATTCTCTAAACAACGAGGTAACCATTTCCAGAATTTCAAAGGTATTCTGAGCAGCATTTCAGATTATATTAAAACATTTCTGTATGCTTTCTGGCTTTGAAAAATACAAATTTGAAACAAAAGCCCATAAATCTTTGCTAAATTATACCTCGAAGAACAGTCTACGTGGATACTGTATAACAAGGAAGGTGAATTCCAAATAGGACTTGGAAAATCCAGCTGGAGCAGAAAATCAAGGCTGGTGTGAGATTTTTAAAGTGCTTTGCTTTCTTCCTAGAAAAATCACTGTGTTATGTTGCATTATCAATGCCTAAGTGACAACTGCAAGTTGATTTAATTAAGAGCTATGCTAAGGTATATTGTATTTGCTAATGCATAGTTTATCTCTGAAGATGTAAATGTTCCTGGCTCACTGAAGCTAAGTTGGTTTCACTAACTGAAACTTGCCTGTTGACAGTCTTGTCAGCTGAAAACATTAGGAGAGAATGAAAATACATTCTGGGCCTTGCCCCAGATGGGAATTGCTGTAATATTTTAAACCTCAAAAAGGATGGAAATGTAACAGAACAACATGACCACCGTAATATTTATTAGTGCTGCTTTCATCTTGGCTTTGGGCCATCCCCTGTCTGCAAAATTCCTGTTAATGTCCCACCTGGATTTCTGTAGAAATTGATGGTGGGGTAAAGCTCTCTGATCCTATCAGTTCACATTTGCATCATTTTTTCTTCTGGATGTGCTATGAAGGGCTGGAAGCACCACTTGTTAAACTCTAATTAGCAGGCAAGCAGAGGAAAATATGAGCATGAAAAAAATTGCATTTAGGGTAACTGTTCAATTCTATGAAGTTATTACTGAAGAAAAGTAAAAAATAAGTGGAGAAATATGTTCTACTGTCTGCTTTCCCATAGAACAGAAAGGAAAAGGTGCATAACCAGAGGGAGGACCAAACAGCAATGAACTAAACTGACTAAAACCAACACATGATATAAAACCCAGGAGATACATGCTGGCCCTGACCTTATGACCCAACATCTAGATATTGTTCCCCTGGGCTTTCTTCAGTTATGTGCATTTGTATACGGAAGAGACACTAAAGAAAATAGACTGCATAGACTAGCACTACAATAACACTAAAAACTTTCTATACATTTTTTATTTTCATCTAATCTCCAACTATACTTCATAGGTAAACTGGAAAATCCCCATAGCCCACTAGATTTTAACATGCTGGCTTGTGTTTGGATCTCTTTAAGCACATCTGAAAAGTCAAAGGAAATATGTGTTCTGAGTACAACCTCACTGAGATGCCACTTGCTCCCTAATGTTATGCATTTTTCATAAGCAGAGTCATTTTTAAATGACCACTAACATAGCAGCCAGAACAATTTCTTTGCTTTTTAAGAAAAGATTGCCTTTAAAAATGAAGTTTAAAAGTTAGAAATAACTTTATATATAAAACCCCAAAGAACAATTAGCATGTTCTTAAAGAAGAATAGCCAGATACATTTCTTAAACAGCTGACACATTTCCTCAGAGGTATTTCTGCTGCACAAGGGCAATAATTAGATGCCACTTTAAAAAAGCATTATGTTAAACACAAACTAATGAATGCATCTTTACGTCAAGTAGATTAACCTTAATATGCTTCATCTTTATGCAAAAATCACAATGAGTATCTGGAGGTTCATAATTTCCTCTGATGCATAAAACTGTGAAAGCAGTGTGTCTCAAGTCTGATTACAGAAAGAAAAATAGCAGCTGCCACTAGGTAGGATATGGGCAAATCTCACATACAGGAGGAGTTTCTCCTAGTTATTGTCTACATCTATATACATGTGTATACATGTGCACATAGAAAAACTTACTTTTATCCATTGCTAACTAAGACCATCAACTGCATGAGAGTCAGGAATTGTCAAATTACATACCAGTTTTATCAATCCAGACTAAACTCATCTTTAAATGGTAAACCTTGCAAGTGTTTGAAGTGATCTCAAATTTTCTGAAGCTTTGAGCTATAGGATAATACTGGTATTTATAAAGGAACTAATTATTTTTTCTGCAATCCAAATAACTAAACATGTAGATTTTTTAGAATGACTTGTGAGTCTATATAGAATTGGCTGAAAAAATTAGAAAATTTTAAATTTCTTTCATTGTGACGTGGACAGAAAACCCTACATGAAAGAAAAACAAATTATATCACAGGATTAAAACCTGTTATGTTATAATACTTGCCTATCTGATATTTGTTCATATAAGAATACTGAGGTATCTTTCATAATAGCAGAATATTGTATTCTGTAAAAGTAATGGTACATTTTGGTCTTCTCAAAATAATTTCATTTGAGATTTTATGAAAGGGCATTCAGTTTTACCAGAAAGTTAAATTCCCAAAATGTAGATTCTTACATGATTAAGGAACAATTGCTTTTATTATTTAAAGCTAACTGATAATAAATGAAGACTTGTGGAATATTTACACTAAAGGTCTTCTGAGAATATTAACGTCACTGACAAAGTTTCTTAGCATACTTTGATTCAGTTACAATGTCTTTCTACTGGGGGGGGGGGGATTAAAAAATGCAAGAAGCTCTAGATATAGCAAGTTCAAAAAGAAATATTCTGCCTGTGGTCTACTACAAATTATAAGCTATCAGGGCAAGTTAAAAGCAATCAAAT
>JANZLP010000011.1:7129548-7140768 GCA_026930925.1 Chelictinia riocourii
AGCATTGATCGATGTCAGTTGCAGGAAAATTGTCTGACCCATTGAACCTTTTTTTTTTGTTGTTGCAGAGTAGATAGCCAGAGGCATTGTATCAATACAGCAAAAGCTGCCTAGTGATCACAGCGTGGCTGTGCGGGTCAGTTTGTCCGGGGTGATGGCCCTAATTATGAATACACTTCTTGGCACTAGACAAAGGGAAGGTCTTTAACTTGCACCTCTCCCTCTAATTTTGCAAGAGGAAAACCCCTGCAAATGTTGCACTATGAGAGAGTGGGGTATCTGCCGCAGTGACAAACCAGCCCCCTTATTGCCCTCCCTGGCAGCAGTGGGAACCATCAAAATGTTCCACTCTATCCAATGCATTCACTAAACTATTGGCTTTCAGGGTGTAAGCAATCTCACCAGAATGAGGTACATACTAAGTCAAACGTAAGCAACAATCACCACTGATAGCCATGCAGGTTTTCTTCTTTTTCGTTACCTGCTAATTTAAGCAGATCTATATTCAGCCAATTCCTGAGTATCCCATCTTTCAGTACTCAAAAGCATAACAGCACAAAGACTGCTGAGCAGAGAAGCAGTAGTACTGGCTGAAGAATCTGTAAGAAAATTATATCCCACTATTTACTTTATTAGGCCATTTTTCTTTTTACAAATTAACAATATTGCTACTTTCTATTTGCAGTGTCATCTTTCTTTAGAAGACTTCACAGAATCAGGCATTGGTTGAGATTAGGAGGGAACTCTGGAGGTCATTTTATCCAGTCCTTCTGCTCAAGCAAGGTGACCTAGAGCAGGGTCCCCAGGACTGTGTCCACACAGCTTCTGAGTACCACCAAAGATGGAGTCAACATACAAAATAAACAGTACATCACAGATTTCATCTCACCTAAATCAGCCATGAAGGCTGATTAGGTATACAATCTGAGCTGGTTGTTTATGCTTCCTCTATAGTCAAAGTGAATCATTTCATCCAGAGGAGATGATTACACATTCATTTTTGGATAGTGCAAATAATGCGAGAAGAATAAAGTCTGCAGCACAATTCCACATCTTATATTTATCATTTTTCCAGAGTAATATTTTCTGTTATATTCATGAGTGTATTTAGTGGCATTTTTCATGTGCTATTTTATGTAACACATTGTTAAGAAGTAAATAAAGTTTAGGTTCAACAGGAAAGTAAATAAAGCAGATAATTCTCCCCACCCCTGACATTCCTGAAGTTCTGGTTATTTTTATGTTTTGAAGACTCTAATGTGTCAAGACCGAAGTCTTCATAGATAGCTAAATAAAACAGGGCCAGGCAGCAAGTTGCATTGCTGGTTCTTCAAACTGATAGTGCTCTCTTGGTCATTTAAGTGCTACAGGTCTTCCAGCGTTGAAGAGCACGGGATCTAACTGCCTTTGAAAGTCAGAGTTTAACTATCTAAGAGAAGTCCGAAGAATTTTGAACTACACATTTAAGTGATAATGAGGAAACATATGATTCAATTAATATTCAGAGCTGATGAACTTTGTGCTACTTCCATTGTATTATCCTTAGAATCTATATTAAGCCTAAGATTCTTTTAACCAGAAACAGATCCCTTTTGGCAAATATTACCCTCACATTCCTCCTTTTACAGAAGGCGGGAGGCCAAGATTTTTAAGTGTTTTGTGCTTCCCTCCCACGTATATACCTTTAAAAATTGAGGCTTACTTTATTTTGTCATGTTTTTCCCACAACTCTTTCATATTAAGCAGATTTTCTTTCCCTCTCAGGTCTAAGTAAATCCTTCTAGAAACTCAAGAAGACACTCATGAATCTCAAATTATTCTTCTATATTTCTGTCAAAAGGATGCCCTCCAGATCATCCACTAAGTGCTTCTGCATTTCTTGCTTTATAGTGTTGCATATATGATAGGTTGGGATATAAAAAATTTTCAGCAAATAACAAATCTCCAGGGCACCATCACTAAGACTCTTCTAGGGACAGTTTACGCGTTAGAAAACAAGTAATAGATAAAAAAGCTATTACTCCCCAGACCGTAGTGACATAGCTGGCAATTAATTCAAACAGAATAGAGCAACATGAACATTTTAAGTTAAAAACAAGACAAATCAGAAAAAAATTGCAAAACAAGTAAAATAAATCATTCTCAACAAAGGGTAACAAAGTACTGAAGCAGAACCTGAGCACCTGAAGAAAAGATTAATTCTGCTGTAGCTGAAGGATATGGCTGGTTTGTCACATAGAGCACTCTCTATAAGACAACAAAGCTAGAAGAATCGCTTGCTAGTCAAAGAAGGAGCAAAATCTGATGAAGAGCTCCGTATACTTCACGTTAAATATTAGCAGGAATCGTACCTTCTCTATTAAGCAATAAACTGACAAATCTCAGAGAAAAATCTCTTCAGAAACAACCAAACAAATCATCCAACCAGGAAAGGGAAGAAAATAGAAAATTGTCCTGATGCAGACAAGAAAAGAAACCAAATAAAAGGTGGGATGGGCAGTTAGTGTACCCAATATATCGTAGCAGGAGTGTAGAAGTTTCAGTGATGAGTGCAGATGAAGAACCTAACTAGACACAAATGAATGCTTTGTGCAATTAGTTTGGCTTACACTGCCAGCTGACAGACACTGTTAAATGAGTCTCCAAATTCAAGAATAATAAATACTCTTTAGTAGGAGTATGAGTTTCAAGCTTTTACCTGCACTGAGGTTTATTTCTACCATTCACATCAAAAACAGGGGCCATCACACAGAGCAAGAGACAGCCATCAAGATAGACCTTTAGCTGCAAACATGGAGATTTTATTTTTTTGATACATATCTGTATATAGGAAGAAATCTAAAGACATGTAATAAACCAATTTGCCTCCAAACATCTAAATTCAGCAATCATTAAAGCAAAAGACACGCTCATGGATTATCATAACATCAGAAGAGAAATATGATGAGAAATAATAAAGTAAAATAGTAAGGGATTTTAAGTAGTTTTCTGTACTGATAATTGAAGCCAGTTAACTATTACCTGGAAGTAGAAAATAGCTTCCTGTGAACACAGATTACTGCAAACACTCTAGCTTCACTCAGGCCTGAGAGCAAGACTTTGACTCAAGATGTTGAAACCCATCTGAAGCCAACATTCATTTCTAAAAGCCCAAAATATTGTACAGACATTGTGTCTTCAAAATATTTTCTTTTTACAAGGGAGCAACAGAAAGGCATGGGCAGCCTGACTCTGTGTACAGTAAGGGTGACAGGCAGGCAGTGTGTACGCTTTCCATCTGTTTCCATGCATATAAGCATTTTGCATCTTGTCACTCATAGGATCAGCCTATAAGCATTTTGCATCTTGTCACTCATAGGATCAGCCTATTCACTGTGTTCAAACTGCGAAGGAAATACTCTCTGCAATCCTTCAGGAAGCACAGAAAAATAGAGAAAACTACAGGCAATAACTGTTTTGCATTTGCTAACTAGCATGTTTGGAGTAGGTCTTAGGAATAACAGGGTGCACCAGGCAGCAGCACAGAGACAGGCACTGGAGCTGTAAGTGGGACCTGCACAGTACAGCAGCACATCACAGGCCTTTTCACACCGTATGAAAACCTAGAACTGAGGGGACAAAGTGAACCTGGACAAACACTGTGTTTAGTGTAGTTGGTAATGTGTGACACTCCTGGGCAATCAAACTACTAATCTCAAATCATCAGGATGCCAGAGGTGAACTGAGGTGGGCGCAGAACAAGAGCTGCATATGAGAAGTTTTATTAGGATGGTAGGAAAGAATGCAGCTCCTCACCAGCTCCCTGCTACACGTTTTTCCTCTTGAATACAAGGGAGTTACCACTAGCTGAGTGTAGCAGACTCACAGAAAAGCCAAGGATGGCTAGGATCTGAAGTTACAAATAGCACTTGACCGCACAAAGAGAAAGAGCCTCCACCATGCTGGCAAGGACACAGGCAGGACTAGTCACCACCAGGAGAACACTGCACCCTAAAGAGAAAGGGACTCGCTTCCCAGTGAAGAGCAGTATCTCCTTATTTTGAGATTTTTCTCCATCAAAACCAGCAAAACCTTCACAGAGGCACTGTGGGAAGAGGTCAATCCTAGCTAGTGTATGTCCTTTTATTCTATTCCAGATTTTTTTTCCTGGATACATTACAAGAATGAATGTAAAAATAGGTTGTTACTCCACAAATACTAAGATCCATACTTTTGAGAGATTCCACAAAGAAGAAAAGCTAGTCCAAACATATATGGGTCATATAAACTTTAAACCCATTTATAGAACTGAATATGAACATCTACCTATTCTTTTATAGAAATATTTCTGACATCCCAGATCTCACCTCAGGTTTCTTCAATGAATAAGTACAAGAGAAGGCAGCAGAATAAATTTTCCACATTTTCAATAATTCTCCAACACCATTATCTTCACAAATTAGAATTTTATAAATATTACAGAATTATCTCATTACAACAGAATAAGCACAAATATAGCAAACTCTATTTGTAAAGAACAACTTCAGAAACAAAGAAAATAGCTTTCTGTTTTTTATACTCTTTGAATAAAATAAAAATAGATGAGTAAAAGCATATAAAAGGAAAAGGAGGAGCACTGAAATGTTCTTCTGAAAGATCGCTAATGAGCAAACCCTCCCAAATTCCTCTTCTTTGACTTCACCACAATCATGAAATTAATTCCTCTGGAATGTAAACAGGTTTGTCTTCTGTTCAGCTACCAACAAAACTAAGCCAGCCTTCACCTGACCTTTGAAAAAAAATGGAATCACAGAGTTATACATTCCCCTGGACTGCCCACAGCTTCTAAAGCTTCTTATTCTTTCTGTGGCACACCTCATGGCAAAACAGCAATGCACTATTTGTCAAAAACCCAGCATGGCAGTTCCTTGATTAACTTTTGTTACTTGTCTGGCTCCATCAGTGTAACAAACTGTATATTGCAACTTTTCATTGTATTATAATATGAAAATATTGCTCAAACTCTATCCCACAGCTCTGAGACCAATTCAGGATGCTAATAATGGTTACACAGAAATGCAACATTTTATTACTGGTCAGAAGAATAAATCCCACAATTGCTCTTCATACAGGGAGTGCGGCTGTGAGAAATCTGATGCCCGAAGAGAAGACACCTCACATTAGATGTTCCCATCTAACACAACTTCAGGGGAGTTTTTGTAACTTTGGGCTTCAGCCAATTAATTTCACATTAAATGGAAGGAAAACACAACCATAATGAGCTTGAGAAAACCATGCATTATATGGTAAGTGAAAGATGTCAATAAATTGCAGCTAAAAGCTCTGCAATTTATTCATTTGGTACCAAATACCTATTGGTTTAAGAGAGGTTTGCATCTAAAACCCGAGGAATTTCTAGAGGAAGGAGGGGCAAGCAGAGGCAGGAGGCTCTTACCCCCATGCTCTGATTTGAGCAGCAAGAAAGAGCCCCCTTCATCATTATATTATGATGTCCATACCATGGATCATATACATTATGGTCAGCTTGGGATTCAGCTGTACTAAGATAGAAATCTGTACTGTTCACAAATGTTTTTGAGCTTTTTGCCCAGTCTCCTTGTGCTGTTGAGTGAAGCATTTCTAAAGTGTAGTTCCTCTCCTACTAATACAGTCAGTGAAATCACACCCTAAAAGTGTTTTTCTCCACTGATCATAAAATGATGAGGTTAAATCAGATGTCCCTGACAGCTGAAATTAGGTGACAGGATTCTCACCTTTACCATCTTAATTGTTGCTTTGATATCACAGGAATCTGTCTATACCCCTGAAAAAAACCCTGCATTTCCTTCACAAATCTGAAGTTTTCATTCAAGCAGCTATTTTAAAACATCTAATTTTCTCTTCTCCATTTTCATTACATTAAGCAGCCCTATGTTTTCCATTTTTCTTTCAGCTCTTCTGTCTAGCCAGAAAATCATGCCACAGATAGTGTAGACTACTGAGACTTACTGAATAAGGGTCAATAGAGATATGTACCTTGGGAATAAATGCACTTAGCTAAGCTAATAATGTTTTTCTCCAAGTTTCAACCCAACTTTTCTACTTGAACTGAGCTTGATGTAAACTGTCTCTGTGGTTGTGCTTACATCAGCTGAACGCAGTATAAACAAGGAAGGGCATAGCACAAAATACCAAAACCTCTCGAAAACATCCTGATTATCTCAGGAAAGTTTAATGAGTCTGATCCAAGCCTTATTTACATCAGATCTTTATAAAGAATACTACATCATACTCAGTGTGTACAAAACCAAAACCAACCAACCAAACAAGAAAGAAAGAAAGAAAAAAAGAAGCCAGAAAATAACTAAACTGCCTCAGACAGACTTACGTTGGTAGCAGACAGACTTATCATGCTATATTAGTTAACTTCATTTGTATATATAGGTCCCAGCATGCTATATAGTAGATGTTATACTACTATACTATGCAGTGTAGAGTGAATGAGTGTGACTTTGGCAGCTTCCTGAATCAGGAAGACACTAATGCCACAAATTGAGGTCTTCCACCATGAACAGCTCTGAAGACTCTCTACTGCCTGCTGGCACCATTACTAACAGGTAATTTAATACAGGTCAGAAATAAGAACTTTTTTAGGAACTTCTTGTGGTTTATCCAAAACTTTTGTTTAACTAAAAATATGTATAAACAAGACTTACAGAAAAGTAAAATTTGAATTTTTATCACAATTCTTGAGAAATTTAAAGACTAAATTTGCCCTAACTTATAAAGGTGAATCAAGAAGAGCTATATGACTGTAGAGAAGTGGTCAGAATTGGGGCCATTACTAATAAGACAAGCCTTTGGGCTTCAGGCATTGTCTGCAGAACTGAGGCATTTGAAAACTAGTTTCTCATGGATATTTTCTCTCATTATGAAGCCATCATAGCAAATGGTAAACTGAATAGGCTTTGTTAAAAAAGTCCCAGGGGCCGCAGTACTCTTGGTAGAGATACACTGAGGCTGAAAATTTTGGATCTGAGACTGGATTTCAAGCACACTAAAGCTCATGAATAATTGGTTCCAGGAGTTAGTCCCATTCTAAGCATGGGGACCATTTGCAAAATTCCTAACTGGAAATGAGTGTTGAACATCATCAGGATTTGGAATTATTCATCTCCAGGGTTTTAAGTGAGACCAATCTGTAGCTGTAAGTCAAGGCTGGATAGAAATGGAGGAAGTGCAGAAGAAACCTTACACTGTGTGAGTGCACTGCACTTACGATGCCTTTGTCATCTGTCCCCATTTTTTATATTATTAAATTTTCCAGAGATCATTTTAAGTGCGTATATACTGCTAGTCTGAGTTAATAAGCTAGCAATTATTGGCATACTGTTACAAAACCAATATTCAAATATCGTATCTCACATCATGCCCTTACAGTGATACCATTAAAAAATTTTATTACTGCTTGAAAACAAAAAGATTTATTGTGGTGCAGTAATACTGGTTTTCACGTTATCTTTACGGGTTATTAGCATTTGGTGCCTTTCCACAGTTCCTAAATGACTTCATAATGCCATCTAGTGGTATAGGGCTTCAGTTCGTTTGAAAATACTAAATTTAGATTAAAGTTTGTCACTTAAGACGTCTAATCGTGTAACTTGTGACTGAAACCATCACAATTATGACTTTGGTGTTTAAAATAAACTGATCCTCTAAACTTAAAGATTTCAAAGCTTATTATTATCCATTTAGCTTTCAAAGCATATTATTATCCATTTATTACAAGCACAATAACTAACCAGTTATTTAGAGCCTCAGGGTAAATATATAGCACCCATTCTCATGACTAATGCAAATATATTTCAGCTATTAGCAAAATAAAACACAAGGTGCATAGCAAAAACAATAATAATATGATTATATATTTATAACTCTTCACACTTAACATATACACTCCACCTGTGGAGGTTACACCTCAGAGCTGGTGCAGGATGGGCCATGTGGTACATGAAACCCTGTTCTATGCCCCATAAAGGAAGACAAACCACAGGGGTTCTTATTCTGCCTTTATAGAAATAGGTTGGAAATAAACGCTTTCCTGCTAGCCTTTAAATACCTCCGTTTTACCAGCCTCATTAACATGGGGCTGGGTTTCTGTCTTCACCATCCCTGGCTACATCTGTATTAGTAAATAAAGCTGTGGCCACATGGCTCTCCTCCTGCTTCCAGACTGCCTACTCAGAGCAGACCCTGGCCTGTGCTAACCTGAACCTTTCCCAGGCACTATCTAGTAAAACTGTGGTTGACACAAACCAAAATTGTTGCAGGTTCTGCTCTGATAATTGTATGGTCACATGTCAGTGCTCAGGGCCATGGTTTGGACCAGTTTAATTTACCAGTAAAGATGTACCCTCCATTTTTTCATAGCTGTTCTTTCAGTTATGTCCATAAAACTGAGTGTCTATTGGAGAGCTTCCCACTTGGTAGGAACACAAACCTCTGATGTTCTGTGAGATGACAGGGCAGCCTTTTCAGAAATAATCTGCTGGAGCAATAAACAGTATTTTAGAGTATTCAGATAGGAATGGAAAGAAATGGTTTATGAATATTCCAGCAGCTTTACACCAACCTTCTCAGGCCTACAGCACTGTTAACCGCAGTGTCACTGGACCGCAAAGTTCCTGTTTGAGAGACAACTCGGAATTGAAATCTAGGCACCTGGAGCATTGCATGTGCATTTCCTATTTTCTTTCCAAGGTAAAACTACTTACAAGGGGACATTCTCTCAAAGTTCATGTGTACTAATACAGTCCTGAATACATGAGCTGCAACCATCTCTCATTGCCCATTCTTCAGTAGTTATCAACTCTTTCAGTTTTAGATCACGATATGAAAGTAGGTGGATTAAAATGAACCATACTCAGAAACTCTTCTCCCTTTTCCACTTGCACCCTGTGGTCTCTGAAGAGATCACTGAGGGAGCAGTTTTGATGCTTTGTTACATGATGTTTCCTGACCAGCTCTTTTCAGTCTAAGCTCTTCTTTTAAGACACTGTATTTCTAGTCATTTTCACTGCAAGACTGAGTAACCTGTAAAGCACATGGTACCCTTTTCAGTTTGTTAATGACTCTTTTTAAACACTGTAGTTCCCATTCAGTTGTGTGCCCTCTGCCTTCTTGCAGAAACGTATGATCTTTTGCCATGAGATCAGTAAAACAGTGATAAAAATACCTTCCCCAAAATTAGAAGCTGAATTATTTTTTCTAACTGTAATATACTTGCTAAATATCTTACTATCATACACCTTACATATGCACATGTATATATAAGTATATATCACCAAAAAATTGAAGTCAAACAACATAAACTTTAACAACAGTATAAATGACATCAGGTCTTCTTTCATACTGTGTTCGGTATGGGGTCAGTATTTGGAAAGATACTAAGCAATAGAATCCATTTATCTTCTGAATTAAAATTCAAAATTAGTTTTCCAACATTTTTAGTCTAGGAGTACTATAACATAAAACTGAATTAAAAAATCCACTTTCTTACCATCACCTTTGCCACTGTTTTCCAAAAGTTTCTGGGCATTCTACTTTGTTACTGAATTCAAAATCAAGGAGAAAAGATCAGACACACATCCTGAATGATGTTTTAAAGTGCATAGAGAGTAAAAAGTCCATTCAAATCCAAAAATATTTCTTAGAGGACTCGGCTGAAATTTGCAAACACAGTATGCTGAATGTTTGCCATCTGGTCTGTATCGCTGGTTAGATTCTAGAAAATGTCTTAAAGAGTACTTTGATTCTGTTTAAGTGTGGGATGTACTGTCCACAACAACATTATGCATATTTTTCCCTTACATAATGTCCTGGACACAATGAATAAGGTCAGTACACACCAGATTTACCAGTAGGAGTAATGGCGGCATGGAATAAATATTTGGCATAATAAATACATTTCTGTTTCTCTCATTAACTATTACCATGGGACACTTAAAACCACAAGAAATAGACATAATAATTCTAGAAATTTAAATAACGCTGTTTTGATGTAGAAAAGGCAAAGGCAAGTTCACATCTTGTTCTTTTAAAAATAGAGCATAAATTTCAACAACAAGGCTTTTTAATGCTTTTCTTTTGATCTTAGAACAACCACCACTCTGTACTTCATCCCACGTACATATGACCTGCAGACTGAGAACAGATATCTAAGGCATTTGCTTATTTGTAACAAATCCTGACATCTGAAGATGCAGTTATATATATATGAAGATATATAATCCAATTTACATAATTTGTGTTTGAATTGGCATCAGAATTTAGTATGTCAAATATTTTAGTCAAATGGTATTTCATTTGACAGAGCTTTTATCACTAGACAGATATATGTTTATACACACATATATATGTACACATATATATAGTATGTGAAACTACTACCTAGAATCTATTTCCTATAGTTTTCTCATACCTTAAACATCTGAGATGAAATTTTTAACATGTGATCTTGGTTTCAGGCTCAGGTTATTTTTATTTGGTTTGAGACATTCTATTTCAGAAAAAAAGTTCTTGCCATCTTCTAGTAAAGATTGATTGCAAGTCTGCTAAAATTAAGGTTCTTTTTTTTTTTTGTCTTGTCTTACATAACAGACCTGATAATTCTGAACGTGGGTTGCTTTTACAGTGTAAAGCCACCATTTGTTATCAAATTATAACCTTCTGAATTATCTTATTTTGCACATACTTAAGAGGCAAGTGCTTAAAATTTGCCTGCTTGTTAGAGTTTTGCAGATACAAGATTCTGTCTGTATAGACTAGCCTCCATGTTGGAATCTAGAAAACAGACAGTATTTGGGTGAAATTCATCCCTGAAATTCGGTTAGATTTGCTTTCATATCATCATCTGCCTTCCTTTTATTTTATTTTCACCAGGTCACACTGGTAACATTTCTGTTATATGTGGTTAGAAGTGGAAGATACTTTTATCTTTCTCCTGTTAGCAGCTTCTTCATACATTGATATGTTATTTATATATTTGTTTTTCTAGAATTGTAGGTATTAAAATGAGACATTCTTTAGTACATAAATATGCTCTAAAAATACTTGCTCAAACAAAGTACTATGGTGCATCTTCAGTCTAAAACTCAGCACAGGAAATATTCTCATGCTACACCAGAACTTAGCAAGAATTTTAACAGAAATACAATTTTTTTTTTTTCTATTTACAGCGTG
>JANZLP010000011.1:7308860-7322374 GCA_026930925.1 Chelictinia riocourii
TCTCCTGTACATTTGTTGTTCAACATACACACGAGTAAAAGTTTTGATTGCTATACAGAATTTTTGGTGTTCTGGATGTTGCCAAGTTTGGAGTGTTTGGTAGTAGGTTATATATTGATAGTGTTCCTGTCCTTCACCCCCTCATTTCTCCTTGTCTTCCTCTACATTTAGCCATAAAGACAAGGATTTCATTTGGTAAATGCCAATCATGCTTTATGTAACTCCCAGGATTTGACTTCTTCTTTGCCTTCTTCTACACTTGATTTAAATGGGCATTTTGCCTTAAATTTCTGTTTCTTGCCTGAGCCAATTTGTTTCCCTGTCTAGAAAACTTCCTCTGGTATCTAGCTGAGGTAGCTTCTAACAGTCTCTTCCAGTGGGCACATAAAGCCATCACCTATATATTACAGTCAATATTAATAGATCTAGTATCACCTCAGCTCAGGCCTTGCACACAGGCCTGTTTCCCACTGTTAATCTACAAGCAGCTGGACCAGTTCTGCATCTGAAAAATATGTCCTTGTACTCATAAAATAATAAATATTAACTTTCAGGTTTTTGGGGTGCTTACTGCCTAACAGACTTTGCCTTGGACTTCAGACCACTGAGACTTACGTATTCGCAGGGGGAAGCAGAGACCCCTCCACCTGGTAGGGCATTTGCCAGAGTCGTAGATATGAACTCATTGCTGCAGCTGACATCTCTGTATCTATTTTAAAGAGTGCCACTGATAGTGTCTAAACACTGGCTTTTATTTTTTTATCTATTAGAACGTACCTACCCTTCAGGATTAAACCTCTTCCCCCTCCTCCGCTTGCCTCCTTGTCCTCTGCTTTTACAGTGTTTTTACCCTGGGTTTGATACACTGCTTGACAGTCACCATTGCATTTTCTGGCCTAGTTGTATCTTCAGGCACTTATGACATTGGGCCATTTTGTGCTGACAACCTGATGTAAAATGAGCTCCTCCACATGGAAACAACCCTCAGGAGAGCAAGTTCTTTCCAACTGGCTTCATATTTTGTTTACTGAAGCAGTTTGATTGTCTCTGTGTTATATTCACATATCTTGTAATTTTTCAGTACTGCTTCTATTACTTTTGGTAATTTCAAAGTTTTGGGCCAGGTTAAGTTCTCCTCTGCCAACAATCATCCTTTGAATTCTCTCCTTATTAATACCATAAACCAATTTATATTATAGCATGCCCTCTAGGACATTTCCAAATGAACAACATTCAGTTAGCCTTCGTTCTACCACACAGAGTTGCAGCTTCCTCTTGCCTCTCATCTTATTGCGAAATTTAACACATTCTACAGAAACACTTAGTTTTCCTGAGTGAACCTTTAAGATATTTTGCAAGTCCTCTAAATGATTACTGCAGAAAATGGGGCTGGAATAAAGCTTGTCCTGGGGCACCCTTATGCCCCAAGACAAGAGGAGTTCTACCTGATTTAGCTGTTGTTTTTCCAAGACTGTAACAAACTGAGTAGGAGGAAGCTTTATACTGCCATTGATTAAAAGCTTTTCTTTATCTGCAAATCTGATCTGCAAGAATAGGGAGATCACAGCTTGCATAAATTGCTGCCAGCTCTTAGTTGCTTCGTTGCCTGTGTTCAGTCTTCTTAAAAAATAGCCGTTCTTATGATTATTATTTCCCCCACCCACATCAGTTTTCAAATGAGATCAATCGGCTGTAGTCCAGAACCTCCTGCAACTGAGCTGGTGTACAAAAGCCAGCTGCTTCTTTCGCTTACCTGTAGAAAAAAGTTTGCTGCTCTGAATCCTGACCAGTTAATGGCGTTTACTGCAGAATCCCAATTCTGGTGCATTTCAGACACAGCTCTGGGCCTGGTGCTTCAGAATGACTCTCCCTTGGCAGTTCTCCTCTCCTTTTTCTGGAAGGCGAAATTCACTTCAGTCATAAAGGAGGCAGATACAGCTGGGACAGAAGCTCTGACACCCTGATAGATCAAGCACCGAACTTCTTCAAGTCATTGCCCAAGATGGGTGCCTGTAACAGTTGCAAAAAAACAGCCTTAAGGCTTTTAATACTTCTAGTCTCTGTGCTATTGCAAGCAGACTGTATATTTGGCTGGAAAATTTTTGTATCTTCTTTGGCCTTGGCTTTTCAGCTTGCCTCTTAGTTACTCAAAGAGGCTTTACCAAGGTTTTTGTATCCGGTATCACAGATGTAACACAGAGCTCAAGGGAGATGACATATTTTGGATCCAATTTAGACTCGGCTTCTCAGGGAAACGTTTACTATTATGATTTTACTTTGTAACTTAATACCATTTTTATATTCAGCTCTGAACTCTGCAAATGTTAAGGAGCAAAGCTTTCCGACTTCCCCAAGAGGTACAGCATTAGCAACATTTTAGGTACAGTGGATTTAAAGGATAAACTAGTGAAAAGAATTTGGTGACAGAGTCCATCCTAACCTGGACTCTGCTGATTTAATCACTAGATAAAACCCATCTTCTGCACTCTGTAAGTACCTTCCAATCGTCTGAAAAGAATTCTGGTCCTGGAAGTGGTGATGCTAACAAGTTATGCAAACTTCATGAGGGAGGAAGGCAGGTGTACTGCAAAATCTCTGTGGTCTAGATAGATGAGACTTTGCCTTCTTACCAATGCTGACAAGGATCTTCTGTACTGTACTACTTCTCACTGCTGCACATGGATTTTACATGCTAGATTCAATAAGAATTAAATAAAATGTCCAGATTCTGATCTAGCTGCATTAGAATTGCCCACCTTACATGCCACTTTATAGGTCTCTTGTTTACAACACTTCTATTGTTTATCATTATTGAAAAAAGAGAGTCCCTAAAGGAGTAGTACTAGTTTTATACATCTTCATCAGTGACCTGGGGAAGGAAGTTTGCAGCTGATATTAAGCTTTTTTCAAATTGTTAGATGCCCCACAGGTAGTGAAGAACCCCACAAAGATCCACCCAACTGAGTGAGTGGGCAGCAGGAAGTGGTGGTTTTCAATCCAGCAGTGTTGAAAACATTGGGTTAGGCATCAAAAGAACAACAGTCTAAACCATGTTTACGTGACGTTGAGCTCTGAACAGGCAGCTACAACTCTGGACGGGGTTCTTGGAGTCATCACTGAAAACCCTCCACAACCACCAGCTCAGTGTGTAGCAGAAGTCTGAAAAAAACCCAACAAAATGTTAGGCATCACCAGGAAGGAGAACTGAGAACAAAGAGTGTCATTTTTCATCACTTGGTGAGTATGGTGTACAGTTCTAGACTCTGCTTCTCATGAAGGACATAGTGGAGTTAAAGAAGGCACAGAGAAGAGCAAATAAAATGATTAGGAGGGTGAAGAAGCTGCCATATGGAGTGAGGCTCTTCAATGTGGAAAGGAGAAAGCTGAGGAGGGAAATATAATGTAGACAAAACTCTGAAGGGGTCTCTGTCCAGGGACCCTATGAGCTTGCCTGTGGCCACACACAGGATTTTCAAACCTTTGAGTTCAGTTTGTACTGAAGCTGATACCTTCATGGGTTTTGCTCCCTCCTGGTGCTACATCAGCCCTGCTGATATGGGTGATGGAAGGACAAATTCTCCTGGCCCTATAGCAGTTACTGACCAGCTCTGAAGGCTACCCTGACCAGTCCATCTTCTAAGAGTGACCTTGTCTAGGTCACTGGCTTTCTTCATGCAATGCTGCAACATAAGAGATTGAAGTCCAGCTCACGCAAAGACTTGGTGTATCCTGTCCTCATAAATCCTGCCATCTCCACACTGTGCAATTTTACCATTATCATCTGTATCTTGCAAGACACTGTTGGTTTTGCCATAAATGTGCATTTCTGTGTTTTTCTTGTCTTTGTTTCTTTAGTTTGCTTAAGCATCCAGGGTTTTTAACTCTTGATTTTGAGGTCACTGCAGAGATTCTGTAATATACTTTACCCTAATTTACCGAATAAGATTGAATAATGGGATTTACTTACTTATTGATGCTCATGTATGAGCAATACTAAATCAAGCATATTAAAATACATGGAGGTCATGTTGCTGACATATATCAGCCTTGCTTCCTTTTATATGATTTGAATGTTTTTGACCATATTTGCTTTATATTTCAGCAGCTTTATATCACTCTGGAACAACTGTAACTGGAAAGCACTGCTCCATTAAATTCATCTATATAATAGATGGCCTGATTAGTCAGGGAAGCACAGTGCAGGCAGTGTGAATATGCTCGCTTCCCTGCCTTGTCCTTGTTTCCCAGTATAAATCTTTAATTCCCTCTTTCCTGACATCATGTATTCTCTAAAATATATGTACAGCAGTGGTATTATCTTCCACATCTCATGAAGGATTGTCATAGCTGTCTGTCCTTCATACTGCTCTTCTCTGCCCCGTGCAACCTTTAACACGTAGCTGTAAGAATTACTGCAAGGTGCTGGTAATGATTTTTACAGGGGCCATCCTAACTCTGATCCTGGTAAGAGTAAAAAAAGACAGCAGGCACTGGGAGAGCATCTCCTGAAGAATGCTCTCAGAAGAGGTTATTCTTCTGCTTCATGGCAAAGAAAGTTCTGATTACACAGCAGACAAATATCGCTGCCACTACTTCTCCCCACCACTCACCCCCATGAAGTCCGTGTACAAAACATCACTGAGTTTTAAAAGCAGGAGGGTTTTTCCTTTGTGTGATCAGAAAGCAAAAGGTACTAATACAGCTGTATTAGTGCCCCTAAATTTTTTTTGGAAGGCCCTATTTTCAGGAACTTTTTTTAACTTGTCCCAGATTTACTTGTGAATTTCCAGAAAGCATGCCCTGTGCACAGGGGTAAAAAAAAAAAGCAAGCTGTGCAACTTTGGAGCAAGTGTGTTACGGATTTATTTTCAAATTCTTTCTTAAGTTGCTAAATTGAATGTTACCTTGATGATACACCTGCAATGTCCTATCTCACCGTCTCCATGTGGGATTTGTATTAACACCAATAGTTACAAACACAGAAGCTGTATGCATGAAAACAGTCTTTAATCTAGGAAATAAATATGAAACAAATAGTACAGTAATAGCTTCATTATATTTGTATGAAAGTGTAATTTCCATATGCACATCTAGAAGAAATTTCTAGCCTGTCTTGAAGTACTGAAGAAAATCTGAAGTCTGCAAGAATATTTTTGTTTTAACAAAAAAGAAAAGTCAAACTGCATTTATTTTAAAAGATAAAGTTATTCGGAACTTGTAAGCAATATGCTTTCCCTTTAGTAAATGGTTAGTAAGTTTGGTGCAGAGGCATGCTAAATCCTTTGAATTGTGTCAACCTGACATGTGAAAGATACCAATATTTTTATCTTGCTTTACAGGTATTTGACAGAATCCTATGGTACTGGCCAAGATATTGATGATAGAATTGTAGAAGGTATTGAATTTTCTTTAATTGAATTAAAAGTTCCAATGCTTTAATATTTTTTTTCCCGAATTTGAAATGTCAATCAACAGAAACTAAATAAAAGCTAGGATGGAAATACTGTCAGACTCCCTAGGGCATCATTTACTGATAGTTTACCTTGATCCTAAATTCTGAAAACATAATCTTTATTTGTGATTCACTTTATTTTTATTTAGTATAGTGTCACAGTCCTTGATCTAGAAAATGTTTCAGTGTGTGTTTGAGTTGAACTTGACACGCTTGTACTCAAGATTGGATTTTATGCTGTATAAAATCTGCAAGGACAAGGTTATGTTCTCATTACTATCTGTTAGTACCAGGAAAGAGTAATTCCTCCTCCTCACTATAAAGTTCTCAAAGTCAGGTAAAGCAGGGAAGTTATTTTAAATCAAGTTTCTGGGTCATTTTTCTGTTAGGTTTTTTTTGTCAGAAAGCATATAATTAGGATTCACAATTTCATTGTGTCTGTCTTTATAATAGACTCCCAAAGTCAGAAGAGACTCAGTTGATCATCCAGTTGAGCCTCTTTAAAGTTGCATGCACTTCCTAATTGAACACAAAATAACTTATTGAGAAAATATAAATACCTCAAAAAAATCCAACCCTCAGCCAATCTAATATGCTTCATATATCAGTTTTAGTCTTCTATAGCATATAGTAGATTTATTTCGGAATTTCATTACTCTTTTTCTTAAACCAAAAATTTTTACTTTTCCTTTAAATTTTCTGTTTTCAAATTCAAGCCACTGGATCATTCTACTGGAACTCCTGCAGGCTTTAATCTCTTGTTGCTGTAGGTGTGCTTAAACCAATTCCTTAGTGAAATCCACTGTGTGCTAAAGGAACTCAGAAAGTGGCCAGAAGTTCGATAATGCCTGACACAGTATGCCATAAAATTAATTGGTACCTGTAGGTATTCTTAGAAAAGTTTGGGGGTTTTAATCTAAACCAGCATTTGATGCATGAATTTTGAAGTTTTTTAGGCACAATTTTAATGAGCATGCTTACAGCACGTGTATTACTAGAGGAACATTTAACCTATCTGAAAGACCTCTTGCAATTTGTTTTTATTCATAATCTTTTCTTAAAAACTTTTAATACTATGTATTTAACCTGAATAGCTATCAAAGATCTTTTAAGAAGTCAGTTTTGAAAGTCAGATTTATGTTTTCATAAGCTTTAAGTATTAAAAATATGAAAACCTAGCCAAAACTGAAAAGTTAATGCTGATGTTGTCCTACTAAATGATGCATTATCATCCATAATTTATCCAGTCTTTGTAGTTATTCCTTCATTCTTTAGTTTTGGTAGGACCAGATTTGTAGATGGCTGTCAGTGGGGTTTTAAATCTGAGTTTCTGCTCACTTAGTTTCAAATTTTTTTAGCTAAAAGCTTTAAAAGATCTTCCACGTATTTTCAGTGTTTTATTGTTAGTGTGATTCAGTAAATTGGTTTTCTTTGCTCTTCGGAGCTAGTAAATGTGGTCTTTCAGAGGCCTTGTGTTTCATAACTACGAAGCATTTTCAGACTGCTTAAACTGTGCATGATATGTAGAGTGAGAGATATATATATATACATGCTGTAGATTGCTGCTTCTCTTTTTTTATGGGCTTTAAGGCGCTTGAAGACTGCAGCCGGTAAAAAAATAAAATCACTTAATTGACCTAATTTGAAAGGGCATTTTTAAGTTGTTTTTGAAATCAACACACTCTTCTAATACGTTTTTTTTTTTAATTCCCTAATCAATCTAACACGCTGCATGCATGACATTTAAGTGGCACTTTTGTTGGTGGGATAAGTGGGTAGTTTAGATTTTATGAATAACAACTCATTGGGAAGTGTCAAATTGTGCGTTGTGTGATATAGTTTATGCATCAGTTATTTACCTACTTGCTGTAGACAAACATCACTGAATAATTTTCAGTGCTTGTCTCCTGAATTTCTTAAGGTATCAATTCAAACATTTTGCAATGTTACATGATATTTAAGTACTACATTGTAAGTTCCACCTCAGCATATCCAGTACAATTTGCAAAACTGATTATTCCTGATAGGTAATATTTTCTCTTTAGTTTTCAAACCTTATTCCCAATAAGTTCACTGAATAATTAGTATGTATTTGTTCTCTCTTTCTTTTTGGTAGTTTATTGATCAAATTTTAACACTTTAAAAATTTTAATTTTTTAAACAGCAAATCCCCTATTAGAAGCCTTTGGAAATGCAAAGACTGTTCGCAACAACAATAGCAGTCGTTTTGGGAAATTTGTAGAAATTCACTTCAATGAAAAGGTACTGGAATTTTGATACAGATAACCAGTGTTGATTTTTTTTTTTGCCATAAAATGGTAATACTAGACTGGAAGTAGGCTGAATAGACTTATTTATCTTGCACCAAATAGCTACTGTCCTGCTTTACAGATATGATTTGTATTCTATCACCTGGAAAGGAGAACCAAAGCCACACAGTACTGTGTCACTACTGGAAGATGGTGGGTCAAGCCAGTAGGAAAATTGCTTCCATGCACAAAAGAATAAAAATTGTTCCCTTCATTGCAAAAAGGCATGTCTAAAGAATAACTTACTTGCTCTTAAGTATTTATGCATTCCTTTAATGTACAAATAAGCATGATTTGCATATTAGATATAAACAGATGTAAATATATGTGAACACTTTAAATGAATTATTGATGGTTTTATGTATTTGTATGAAATTCTGGGACCTCACATCACTATTATGTATGTGACAGGAGTAATGGAATTATTTTTTATTTTTTCAGAAGTACTATTCACTGTGTAGCTTATGAAAAATGTTCCTTGTTTGGGTGTGGTTTTGCTTTGATAGCATATACATACACACATTCCACAATTAAGGATGACTGTATAGCTGTCCAGCATGTCCAAGTTCAAGACTTCCGTTGACGAGTCCTGTAGAGATTATGTACGTGTCTCCTCATCTTTCTGATTGAGGACATAAAGAAACAAATTCCTGCAGTTCCTTCCTGTGGAGTTTAAGCTCATCATCTGGTCTTGAGCTTGTGGTTTTTTCCTAAGTTTTCATCCCTCGGTTTTGTAACTAAACTTCAGATCTTTGGTTAACAGTTTAGATAGTAAATAACTAAATTCTTTTAAGGGAGGGGGACTTTATCTGTTGGTCCATTTCATGTTAATAAACTTATGGAAAGGACCCACATTTCTTCTTGGAATGATGCATTCATGACCTGTCAATTTACCTGTCAACACTGAAATGGTGTTTCAGATTAATTGCTTCAGCTGAAGCAAATAGCACGCAGAGTATCTTCAGAAGCTACTTAAAAGCCTGTTTTGGCTTTCCAGGGCAAGATCAGCCTGTTTGCTTGAGCCTCTTTTTTACAAGACTGTATACTTCACGAGACTTCACTTTGTGATGACCTTATTAGGTCTGATTTCTCAAAGAAATATAAGTACAGACTGGGGCCTCCTGAATGACTACATTTGTCAGTCAGTAAGTCCTCCTTACTTGCTGTAATGGTCATAAGCTCAGGAATTTCCTTACTGTTAAGATTTGTTTAGGGAATTTTACCATAGGCCAGATAACAAATGGGTTTCGAAATTTTTGTCAGACTTCCTTCTCATAAAAGAAGTGCAAGTGTTTGAAACAAAATGTTTGCTCGTAATTAGTCTGCCTAAGATGTTGTCCAAATACGTATTTTTTAATTTTAACCCTTCCTTCTCCTTTGCAAGAGTCTCAGTGAAAGGCAACTAGAGAAGCTTGTAATAGCACAGTAATGGCACTTAACTGCCATCCAAAAAATGAGGATGGCTGTAGCCAAGCTCTTTGCAGTAACTACTGGAATTCTATGAAGGATTTCTGCTTGTTGGGGTGAAGTAGACCGCCCAACATCCATCATTAGATACTACTAAGCAGAGCCTGAAACAGTGGAGACACATCTAAGGATGATAGTTTGTGTTCTGTTTGCATCTAGGCATCTGTATGCACATGAAAATTTTGCACATAACTGGCACTTTTCTGCAGAGGCATTCTTCTGATCGCTTAGTTGTTTACATACTTAAATGATCAGTTTAACTGTATTTGAAATGACCACTAGCAGATTTGTTTTTAATTGAGTTTATCATTTAGTGCGTTTATCATTTAGTCTGCATTCTCACTCATTGCCAAGAAAACAAGTAACCAGGTTTAGAATGAGCAGCCTTCATGTTCATGCTAACCTGTATCAACACTTTAAAATTAAACATGCAGGTCTCATCTTTCTGGGAGAAACTGTTTAAGGTATCTTGTTGATCTGAGTGGTGTCACTGCTTGTGAGTAAGAACCACTGAATCAGACTCTGAATTCATAGAACTTTTGCTTGAAAAGCAAAAACACATCCTTGGTTAGAAGGGCTGATGCTTTACAAGACTGATAAGCAAATACATGGCACTTTCATAAAGATAGACGTGCAGAACGTAAATAATGCAAATACTGCACACAAATATCTTGGTTTCTGTGCATGTCTTCAGCCACAGAACATATGTAGGATTCTAAAAGAGGCATGACTGATTTGCAGTCTTTCACCACAGTTGTACAGATGGAGGAAGGCAGTGTGGGTTTGTTTGTCTGTATGAAACACAAGCCTATTGACACAATCCATTTTAGTGCATACAGTTATTGGTAATGTGATTGACATGTGGAATGTATGTATGGCTTTTTGAAAGTGGACTGGAATACGATGGGCCTGGAAGATGCTATAAATACCTAATGTATGTTCAAATACTATATCCCTTCCTTCACATGTCATGGACTTCCCTCTTTACAGAAAAACAAATTTTAAAGAAACCAGCCAAACTCAGTGCGAGAGGAAAAGAAAATATGGGCTGTACCACCTGTCTGCATCCATGTGGCATCCAGAGACTGTGGAAATTGCTCTGGACATCCAAGTGCAGATATTTGAAATATATGCACAGAATTTGTGGACCAAATTGGAATGATTTGGGATAAAATTCTGACAGTTGTTTGGTCACATCTGTATAGCTTGATACAATATTCCATTGTCCCAAACCCAGGAAGATTTGTCAATATCAAGTGGTATATTTTCGACTGTTATGTTTTGTGCCTGGCAATGTAAAATCAAGCTCTTAAATGCCCAGCTAACTGGGTTTGTAGCTGTCATGATGGTACCTGGACCTTTGATAACTGCAAGTGAATATAAAACAGACGACTACATGCTCAGTTTTGAAAATTAATGGGTTAAGCTTAAGTGAATGCATTATGAAGATGCTTAGCAGTATTGCAGATGTAGCAAGTTGATATAAATAATAGCATTTGGAAGCTCATGTAAAGAGTAATCAACATCAGAGAAGCTGCTGTTGTCACAAAATGAGACATAACTGAGAAACGGGTTATCCCTCCGTCAAGCCTGGGCAGCGCTGAAGATTTTCTGGAAGTGTTTTTCCTTGTGTAGATGCCATTCTAATACTTACAATGTCTTGATTTTCAGGTTCTCCAAACTTATCACCAAACCCTATGTCTCCAGCACACAATAATCTGGGTAAGCATGTGATTTTGAGAAGTGTGTGTAATTAACAGTCAAGGTACTGACATTTTAATGATGATGTTATTTCTTGAGGTTGTGAGCACTGTTGATGTGCCTTTCTGCTAATCCTCTTTACTGTGATAATAGTAGTTCATAGTAACTCTATATGAAATAAAGAAATCTGAACTTACATCAGAGTTAAAGAAAGAAACAAGAAATGTTGTCAGACAAATACCAGAAAGAATGAGTGAAGGGCTGCTGCAAAAATACACTTGATTACATGAATTTGCAAGAAATATGTCCCTTTGTTTTGCTGGTGGGTTTGTGTCCTTATATATTTAAAGGCCACAGCTTGGGGTTAGATTTTGTCTCCTGGAAAGATACTTTGTAAATTTGTAGTGCTTACTGGTCTCTTTTTTACAATATACCAGGGCGTCTTGCAATTTTTTTTTTTATTTATTAACTTGGTGTTACATTCATTATAGGGCAAATGCTGCTATCCACATACAGTGGACAGGGGGCTGAGGATCAGAGCAACAGATTTGCCTGCACTGCTTTGTCAGCTCAGGCAATCGTCTGCTTGACTGAAGGGCAGCAAATGCATTACATCCTCACGTAAACCCAGCTCAGGAGCAAACCCCAGTCCCCAGCAGAGCAAGTGTGCAGTTACACAGCACAGATAGGCATGGCCTTGAGGGTTTGGGTGGCAGTGGCTGGGTACTCCTGACAAAACTATGAGTGCCAGGACGGTGTCAGATCACCATCAGTTCAGCATCATTTTTTCTTCGTAGCCTTTGTCACATTTTCAGTGACAAAGCTCTTCCCATAAAAAAAAAAAAATTAGGAACTAAAAGAGCTCTAAGAAGCTATTCATAATTTTTAGTAATGCAGGGCAATTGGAGAAAAAAAGGGCAAGAGAGAAACAGAATTGCAATAAGCACTGAAAAAAGCCTATAGGTAAATAAAATATATTGACTCAAAATAATTTATTTATCCCATGAACAGTACACGCTGGTCAGTTTTCCTCATTCTACGTGATTATTATACTACTACAGTACAGTAGGTATTACCTCCTGAGTCCAGTGATTCCCTGAAAGGGATTGGATCATACCAGGTACTAAACAAAAAGGATATAAACCAAAGGATATCTCTGCAGACCTTCAGTCCCCAAGGCTCCTCAAGCTACTGCAAGTACTCTCCCCACCCTACTCAAGGCACTCTTACCCAAGCAGTTCAAAACTTCCCACAGGGTTTTCCTTCTGCATCTTTTCATCTTTGGGTCCTTGTTGTTTACCTTAAGTCTCATCTAAAAGTAATAGGAAATGTTCATCCCACCAGAACATTGGGCCCTACAAAACTAACCATGCAAAAAACTACCTCCTGACTCACTCAAGAGATGGATTTGCATGGATGTGACAAAAGAGACCAAAATGCCATTAAAAAGAAAGAACAACAATTCCAAAGAGTACTAAAGAGACAGTTTGCAAGTGCCAGCAAAATAAAATTTAAAGAAGCTATTACAAAAATATTCAAACCAGCCTCCCTTCCAATGAAGGCAAAGGAAATGTATAATGGTCTCTCATAACTGTCAAATACATGAATGCCTCTGAAATCTTATTTTAATAGTACATGTAACTATGCCCCCCGCCCCAATTCTAGCTTGAGAAGTGATCTCCAAAGTCCTTATTGCTTTCCTTGGCTAAATGTCCTACTTAAAAAGAGAGTGTCAAATGTGACTAGGCTTTTGTAAGATGCTGAGAACTCTAACAAGTAAAGCCATAAAGCAATAATTCTACCATTATAAGAACTGTATTTCACAGGGAAAAAAAAAAAAAGTTAAGGTTGGTTGAGAGCCACTTCAAAGAGCCTTGAAAAAATAACCCAAAACAACACATGACACATTTTAAAGTAAACCCTGAATCTTCTAAATACTGGTTCTGGGGATAATAGACTAACATTTTTAGCTGTAAATAACTCCAGATAATGTCAAGCAGTCTACATTCTTCTGTAACTTTTATCTGGAAAGCTTTGCTTATTAACACACAGAAATTCTGCTCCATCAAGCATACTGTTTCTGTACCTGAGAATATTCAGTAAATGGATTTTAAAATGCTTGCCAGAGAAAATGATGTGGGTGAAATTATGCACATGTATGCCTAATAACCATCAGCAATCAAGCAATATAGAATTTTGTGAGTATTTATTAAGTGTCCTAAGCAGTAAGCTAGTGGCAGCTCCCACTGTTGGGATAAATTGAGTCCATCCCCACCAGTAATTTTAAAACCATAGTAAAATCTTTGTCTTTCTGCTTTAATAGCAACAAGTTGCAGTGGCACAATACAACGAAGGCCACATACAGCAAGTCAGTAATATGTAATAATTCACACTATTTAACATGTTTCTCCATTTTGGGGGTTCAGGGTTTTGGGGGGGTATGGGGGAGAAGTAGGTTAGGGTTTTTTTTAATGCTAAAACACTTTTTAGAATCACAGTCTCACTGAGGTTGGAAGGGAACCCCAAATGGAAATAAAACACCTCCCTGGGAAGGATACCCCGTGCAGGGAGCTTTTCTCTGACTA
>JANZLP010000011.1:7418268-7437202 GCA_026930925.1 Chelictinia riocourii
GGGCTCTAGCTCCCCCCAGGAAGGCGCCATTCCCAGAAGCCGCGGCTTGTCCTCACCCGCCAGCGGTGGCCTACGCATGGCCTGGAGAAGCTCCATGCTCAAGTGTAACCTCATGTGAAGGCAGCCAGCAACAAATGGCCTTGGGCCCAAATAAGAGCCCAGGTCCTATATTGTTTAGCACTGGTGGAGCACTTCGGATCACTTGCAGGTAGGGGATTAGTATTTTTAAAGGGCTGACTTGGGAGTGTGTGTGTTGACTATGAGGCAGCTCATGTATCTGTGCTGCCTTGAGCAAGCCAGCCTCAAACTTTTCAGCAGCAGCCAAGCAGAAGCCCCCTGGCAGATACCTCCTGCCTCTTCAGAAAAACACTATGTCCTGCTTCTTCACAGGAGGCAAACACTGATTAATAGATAGTTTTAGTGAACCAAAACCTTCACGATTCAGAAAGTGTGGCTACAAAATACACATACCATTGCAAATCCAGAGAGTAGAGCAGAGGTTCTGCTGGAAGCTTTCAGTTTGGCTCGGCTCAGGTACAGTTTTCTCCATGAAAGGGCTTGAACAGAGTGGTGGTTTGATGTGACCAATTCCAGATAGCTGCGCCGGACCCAGTCCCGATAATCCATGCCTTTTGTGCCAGGTTCAGAGCAGCAAGCAGGAGTGGAAGGATCCACTGGAACATTTAACTCAGAACTCATGATGAGAAAAATGCTGAAGGAACAAAAGAGTCATGTTCAAAAAGAGGTAGCAAACAGGACAAGCATCAGCTACTGGAAAAGCTACGTTTAAACAAAGTTGCCCTTGGTCAGTAGAAAAATGATGGACCAAATACCATCATGCTTGCAAGGCACAGAACAGAAAAAGGACCATCCGTAATTGCTAAAAATGACCATGACAACTAGGAAAGATTATACAAGTAAATCTGGGAACTACTCCAGCAAGAATTCAGGAAGGGTGCACAGCATCTGGCTTTTAATTTCAGAGCTGGCATCTCAACATTCCCCTTTAATGCCTCCTTGCTAATAAAAAAAATTGTTTTACATAAAGACATTTGGAAATAGGGCCCCCAACTTATCATTTTGTTTTAAGCTGACAGTTAATTTCACAGTGCATCACAGATTGGCTCCAAATGCATCTCCTTAGAGTACCACAGTAATGTCAGCTAGCATGTTCAGGGAGTCACTTTTTGCTCTTTCTTTGGAAAACAGTTTTTTCCAGTTAAACCATTGCTTGTAAACTGAGCTCGTAGCTCAGTTTAGATGGGCACAGTCCTTCCCCAAGACTTCCCCAATAATTATAGATCTGAATGCTGTGTAGGGTTAACAAATGAACTTCCCAAGTTTCTGCAGTGAGAAGTTAAGTTTCCTGAACTGCCCACACTCCACTTATCAGCCACATTTGACCAAGAATCCTGTTCCTTTACTTCCACTGGTGGCTCTTAGCATGGGGAAAGGAAAAAATAATTCCAAGGGGAAAAGCGAGCTGCCTTCCAGGTAGTTGCAGCGTCTTCAGATGCATGAGATTACACTGAAAGATGTAAGAAAGCAGCAAGACTATTTAGGTGGTAAATGCCACAGCTGCCAGCAGAGACAAGCACGAGGTCCAAACCAAATTTTAACCTTAAAGTAAAACTGAACTGAAGTGATTGGATAGCTTAATAATTTTGAAAAGTGATGTGTTAAAGGGGAAAATAGATAGTACTCTGTTTCTCTCGTACCTTTTTGCTTGGATTAGTCATTTCATTTTAGCATTGTTAAGTACATTTTGAAGATGTGATGCAGGTTTTGTTGTATTCAGGTTGCTCCTGCTGTTCCCAGCACAGAGATGGCTGAGCAGCAGGCTTTCATTACATTTTGGCCATATACTAATCACTTACTATAATCCATTTATGACTCTTCAAGATACCTGTAGTACTCTGAGTATGCAATTTTAACTTTATCACAACAGTGAACATACTATGAACTTTTTCTTAAATCTGACGTATCCTAATATGGGCCTGCTGAAACTTTTGTATTCAGCGTCATCTTCAATTCACAGATAACTTTTAGGCTAATCAGTATCGTATGTAACGCTTGAGAAGATGACAAGGCTAGACCTACCTCTTCACTTCTCCAAGCATCAGAGCGAAGCAGCATCTCCACGAAAAGCATACTTTGCACATCTGAAGCAGCAAGCGAAAGTGAAAAGGCAGAGAGAGAAGCTGATAGGGGAGAACGTTGAGAGAATCCTGTCAGTTTATGGTCAAAGAAAACATAGGAAAACCAGAAAACCATGTAAAGAAACAGAGTTCTTACCCTGTATAAGCACCGATGTGAAAAAACTGGTGAGCATTCCTGGCACAAAGAACAGGTGAATTCCAGTCCTGGGAACATCCGGAGTGGTTCTTGCAAGAATTATTGGGGTTTTCTTTTCCATGACAAGGCTGGTTATGCCAAATAGAAAATCTATGCTAAGCACAGATGGAGTTTAGGCAGCTGGGGATGAACCAGAGGCAGAAAGAATCCCCAAACATCCAGAAAACTGAGTTTTTCTAGAGATTGCTTAGAAATAGTGAGGAGTGCACAACCCAATTAGCTGTTGGGCAGGAGGAATATGTTAAAGAGGTCCACTCACAACAAGACCGTGTGAACATGAGAGCAATTATGGAAATTAATGAGGCTTTTATCAGTTAGTTACACATACAGAGATGTGACCACCATTTACTCCTCATCAGTGTTTTTTTCTCACAGAAAAAAACCTCTCTGATACACCCTGCAGAGTCTTCTTGTCTCAGAATCTTTTTTGAGAGCTTGAGGGTGATCCAGGCTGGTGAGACTGAGGCATAGTACAACAGAATAGCTGAAGTATGTTGCTGCTAGCTTTATTTTGTCCTATATTTCTGGAATAACTTCTTCAGAAATAATGCTTCCTCCATGATGGTCAGGATTTTGGGATAACCATTTACCTGGATTATATGATTTGCTAGTAACTACAATTAAACCAAATACAAATTAAAATTCTTCTTACAGTTTAGGAAGTAAAAGTATATCATTACTGTTGTTGCAGACTTTATGGACTCTGTTATCTGTTAATACATTTATTGGCATTTGTTTACTGCTGAAAGTTTGGTTTTAGAAATAACAATCTGTCTAATATGTTACAGAAGTGTCTTCCTTTCTGAATGATCATACTATTTTAGGTAGAGTCACAGGAAGACTGCTAAGAAAGGGAGATTAACCATTCAGAAGAGATATTGGTGAATTAACTCATCAGAGGGGGGAAAAATATGAGGAAGAAAGAAGAATGCTAGAGAACAGTGAACAGGTATCATCTCAGTAGAAATAAGCAAGGCTTTTGCACTGGTTGTAAATGGAAAATGGAAATAGCCTCGATTTTGAAGGTGCTACAGCAAAAAATAACCTTTTGGAGCAGTCAAATGTTTAAACCACAACATCTGATCCAGGCATTTCAGAACTTTTCAGTAAGAGATCTGGAAATTTGTACCAGGGTTTTTCTCTTAATTCTATTCTGCAACCTCAAAACAGAATTTGAAATTCAAAGGTTAGCCTGACTTTAAAGACAGCTTAGCATCTTCCTAGTAGTTCTGGGCTACTTCAAGGGGTGGAGTGACTAGCATCACCGTTTGGCCAGCACGTGTCTAATCCTCACTGGCCTGCTCATTACTGCCCATGGACAGCATCACTGTCCAGAACGAGAACAGTACCAGCTGAAAGAAGCATCCCAGCTGCTCCTGGCTCATTCCTCCTGCTGGCTGCCCAAGCCTGACAAATCCCATCCCGTATGGCTTAAAAGGACACCTCTTGTTAGTTCAACTCCTTGTCCCTCACCTGTGTTTTACGCTTCTTTCCCTAGATGTTGTATGCAGAACTTTATATTTGTGTGTGAGGCTGAGGCTGATTATCTTTTTGGGAGCTGTGAAAGAATGTTTTTAATTGCTTTTCTCAGTGACCTCAGGTAAGCACAATTAAAGTAGTTGGCATAGGTTGTAGACATTCAATGTTCAGGAGTCTGTAGTAATGTTCAGCCTGTAATTGCACACGTGATAATCAATGTGATAGAGTCCATCTGTGAAACATACAGCTGATGGGGATACCTAAAAGAATCTCAGACTACGTAATTTTTGGTAGCCAGCTCTTCCTTTCATGGTAAAGAAGAGTGAATTTAAAGTTTTAAACATGTGATGAATAAAATTTGCTCCATCCTCTGGACTGTAGGGTAGGGAAATGGCTGGAAATTAATGTAGTAGAATTGCAGGCAGCTGTTTAGAGCCTAACCCTCTGTCCAACCTCATACAGCACTGTCTTAGTAGTTCCTGCTGTTTCACACCAGCAACAATTAAACATTTGTTGTTTTTTTTAAATAGTACTAAGAAATGCAGCTATGAGATGCAGCCCACGACAAAGTGAAAAATTCTGTACCTGCTAGTGAGGAATTCTACTTGCGATACTACAATTAATATCACAGATAATGTTGACTTTAATAAAACTTCTGTCATAAATGTTGTTAAGTCCTGAATTTCCAGATCAAATTCTACCAGTTCCTATTAAATATGCAACACTTAGGAAAAGAAAAGAATAGAGGGAATGCTGTACACAGGACTGCCAGAATTGAAAAAAGCTATAAAAAGAGAAAAAGTTTTGAAGTGTATACACCATTTTTAAGAACTCACAAAATAGATTTACAACATCTCTCTTCTATTAAGCATGTGGTGTGTTTGTGTACCATAAGTTTTTAAGCAAATATAATAATTACAGCTTTGTGTCATTACTAACATGACAGCCCTTCTTATGAGATAGGGAACAATTATTTTTCTCCTGCTACTTAGCTGCAGAGATAATGATGAAATTCTTACATTCTAGTGTTGTTTTAGACGTAACTTGTGTTCAGTAAGGAGGAACAAGATAGTGGGCCTTATTTTGGGGAAACTTATTTTTTTACAGCTCTAGACAGTTTGTTCTGTTTTGCAGATTGACAGGTGCAACGCAAATGCGCAACAAATAATTTCTTAAAATAGTGTTTAAAGAGTCAATGCCAGGTGCTTTCAGGATCAAAGCTACACTTACAGAAGATTCACATCTCTCTAAAAGAACAATTCCATGCTCTGTGGGCACAGGCAATAATGGCTTTAGGAAGAAGAAAAACCTTTATGTATTTTTTTACTGAATTTCAAATTACATGAGAACAATTTGTTGAAGAAATCTGTGTTAGTAAGTAAGCGGTGAACTTTCCATTTGTATTAGCCTTCCTAAAATTTCTCAAGGTCCTGGTATTTGCCTGATGACATTGAAAGTCATTAAACTATGCAATGAAGTGTCTCTGAGGATCATTTAGAAACAACAGAATCAAATCCCCTCTTTGAACTGAGGTATCAGAGCCTGTGCAAGACTCAAATGAACTGTGGTCCTACACTGCCACTGGGGAACGATCAAGCAAGCATGAACCTTGGGGCAGACAGAGAGGTCAATCTCCTTTATCCTTCCTCACATCCAGTGAAAACAACAGCCAGGCAGTAACTGTAATAAATTGCAATAAATAAATTATTTACAATTTTAGAACTGAAGAAAAAGAATGGAAATAGTGTCTTCAGCATAAGTTGCTCTGCATTTTTGGTGAGTTAAATACGTCTGCTTTTTCTCTTCAGTCATTTGGAGCTGTTAGGCTACAAGGTTTTTCAGCTATTTAGCAAATTGTGAAATAGATATGTGGCTTTATGTGTTTTTGATAACAAGTCCCTAACCCAACGAGTGAATAGAATGAAAAATGCAGATGACTTCCCCCCTGCCAAAAAATATAACGCTTTTCCACAGTTATAATGAATGTTATTTAAAGGTATGCTGTACTGTTGTTTGAAAGTATGCTGTGCTTTTATCAGCAGCACTACAAGACTTCTCAGCATGCATTTGAAAATAGTTGTGATTAACGCTTTTCATCATAAACTTCATTTTCAGGAGTATTTGACAATTGATTTGTACAAGAAGTGCTTTTCTAATCTTGAAGTCACTCTGCTAACCATAAAGTATTTGCCTCTCTCGCTTCAGAACTCTGTGTATAAAGGCAAGACTATAGAATGGGAAGTTTTTATTCAGTACATAAACTACCAGGTGCAACAACACGACCATGGAATGTGCTGCGCTCTTCCCTGTCCAGAGTGGATCACCGTATGATCCCAAGTGGCAGATTTTACATTTTTTAAAATGCTGATCTTGTTATTTACTGGATCCAGAAAGAACAATACTGTAGACAGTACACTGCATGGGCATTCTCCCCTCTCACGTTTCTGCTGTGTGGGCCCATTGTGAAGGACGTTATCACCGTGCAGTGGGGTGCTTCCCATCAGCTGTGCACACATTGCCTGTTGGCCTTATGGGATGTGGCCGGGAAGCCAGGATGCTGGTTTTGGGGCATACTGGGTCAGGAAGAAGATCTTGAAAGGGGGAGTTGGGTTCATTATGCTCACTCCAAGATGCTTCTGGAGTGCAGGTTCGGACACGAAAGGCCAAGGACTGAGCAAGGAGGTAGCTGGTGGAACAGGGACAGAGTAGAGCCACCTATGGGAGCAGGGGACCTTCCTGAAGCAGGGAGCAAACTTACAAGTTCTGAGGATGACATTCTTGGGGATCCAGAAACACTGAGCATGGTTATGCAAGCTAATGTATATTGTGGGAATTTTGCCCTGAATTTGTTTTTAATTTTTATTTAATCTCTCCAGATTTTTTTAGTATTGCTTAGGGACTATGTGGAGACTTCAGAGAATCCTGCTAATTCCTATGAAATTCTTACCTGCCCTCTGCTTTTCTGCTGAGAAGGTCAGTCAAAAATTGGAGACAAAGCACACCTGAACATTCATCCAAGAACTAATTCCTCCCATGTGTTTGCAGCAACCTCTTGCATCTTACACAGCTAGCGCAGGCTTCTTAGAAGTGTAAGTAAAATTAAAGCTTACTGACCTAATGCTGAGATGGTGAGGCCAGGTCGGGGAGCAGGAGAGGGAGCAAAAAGAGCTGGGACAGATGGAGGGCAACAATAGGAACCATGGCTCTTGCTGCTTTGCCAGTGGAGCCTGCTGTCCCACACAATCCAGTTACCTGCACACCGTAGTTCTCCACAGTGTCAAGCACGGCTTTCCAAACCACTGGAGGAGGTGATGGAGGCAGCAGCCTTACTGACATTTGCTGTTCTAGGGGAAAGCCTAATCTGCTCGTACCCTAAAGCTGACCCTACTATCTTTGCTTGAACTTTTTTCAGCTGCAGGGTAAACACTTTTCTGGTAACTGGGAAACATGTCTACAATGTATATTTCATTTTAAAGGCTAAATTATACAGACATTTCCTCCACCCAGACATGTATGTATACACTTTTTTTATTTATTATGTGTTTTTTCTCACCTATCTGGGTGCCTCTAAAAAAACTTATTGTATGGATAAAACCAAATAAACATGGAAAACAGAAATTTTTAAAAGTTTTTCACATTCATCAGACCTGTAGAGATGTAAACTTTTCTGAGCCATGGTACTCTTTGCTTGGAATAAATTATTTCCTGATACTCGTGCTGCTATCATCCATATCTGTTTGTAGAACCTGAAGTAATTTACCTTCCATGTTTTAAATACGAAAATTTTTTGTGTTAGCCTGGGATTTCCTCCTTTTTTTTTTCTCTGACATGTCTTTTTGCTCTGCCCTTTTGAATTTTTACCATAATATCCTGTACAAAGAGTGCCTTATCCTGAGGCATTTGTTGCTGGGTTGTTTTTTGTTTTTTTTGTTTTTTTTTTTAATTTGATAAACTTGAAGTCAGGTACATTAGGATTTTCTTGAAGTGGGCATCAGAAATGTAGATTTTTTACCTTTGATGGTCCAGAAAAATTTCTGTCACAACTGAAAGGAATGCTTACTGTACTTATACATGACTCTATGTGTAATAACAACTGGATCTTTCCTACTCTCTCTTATGGAAAAAAATCTTTTGTGTCTTACCTTGTCCAGACAGGCTATCTTGACCAGCTTCCTTGAAAGGTGATTCTGTTATATCAGTCAGTTCTTTCTTCTCCTCATCTTCACTATACTCATCTCCAGCTTGCAGGAGATTAAGTGGGGTAAAGCTACCTGTGGTATAAACTGCCAGTGTGGTAGCCTGCTCCATTGGAGACTCATAGCCGTCGGTGATTAAGTCATTGCTAGCAGAATCATCTGCTGGAGGAGGCAAATAGGAATCCTCTGGTTTTGGAGGACTGCTAGTGCTGCCCAGAGCATCAAAAGGCACTGTGAAACTTTGGTGGCCAGTAGTAATGTATTCTGTGTTTGGAGGAGATTTGTCCTGAAATGGTTCTCTGGAGGGTTTGGTAGGGAACACAGGTTCAGATGAAACAAAATTATTAAAGTCTTCGGGGGCACTGATGTCTCCACTTAGCACAGGGATTCCAGTTGTAAATTCATCGACCAAGATGTCTCCTGTTTGGTCCACTGTTGCTGGGCTGGGGTAACCTAGTGGGAGTTCCACACTCATGGAGTCCTCCTGAAAAAGTTTTTAAAAAGCAGGTTTCATTATTATGTTTAACTTCCATTGCTAAAAAGGCCAATAATCTTTAGTCACAGGAGCTTGCAAACAGCTAACTCAGCATAAAGTCATGGGATGTAGAAAACGTTTGGCATGTGCATGGGATCCTAATCATGTTGCCTGTAATTTTAAAAACGGTCAAAGAAAGATGACTATCACTATCCCTGTCAATTGCTCTCCTGTCATTAAGATGTACTACTGAACTGGTAAGACATTTTTATTTTGTAATTAAAACTGGAAAAGGTAATCAAGCAGTAATACTCACCTGTAAATACTCTAACCAGTATCTCTGTTGTAGTATAAGAACACAACATTCATCCTTACCCCATTTATAAAAGGCAGATACATATTTTAGCATAAAAGAGCCCTTTTCTGTGTATTTATGTACATCTTCACACTGTTTAATTTCATTTCTCATGGAGAAATAAATGAATATAACAAAAATTATTAACTTACCGAATCAGGGCCTGCCAGAGGAATAGTGACCATGGCCTGGATATCATTATCAAAATCACTAGGTGGTATAGCAGATTCTGAAATAAATAAATGAATGAATGAATGAATGAATTAGAGAGACAGAGCACAATATTTAAGCAGTGGCATACTGAAAACTGGTGAAACCACATAAACTCAGTAAAAAACAGTATTAAAACTATTTTCTGTCAAAAAAACACTTTTAAAAATCCATGTTAACAAGAAAGAGGCATACATTTCCATTTACACTGGCAATTATAAGGAAAACAGGAATTTTATATGCAGTATTCTTTGTACTCTTTATTTAGTATAAATGGGATGGGTCTGCAGAGAGCTGAACCATGGATGAATGCTTAAAATCAGCTGAACTATGAATCACTCAGTTAAATCCACATGGGCTATGATGACTCATTATATTGTGTCGTTCATTAAGCCTAAATTCTTTCCAGTTTTACCCAGAGTCCACACCATTGTCACTCTGAGTGTTTTGGCTTTAGTGCCCAGCTACTCCCTGCACCCCCTCAGAGGACCTCTTTAGACTTACTTGCATGCAAGCTGTTTTTCTAAAACTGGTTCTCAAAAATAACTAGTGGGAAAAGTCAGTTCAAATAGTTTTTATTAAAGTGTTTTATATTCATGATTTTTTTTTCCTGGGACTTATAATCTACACTAAAATATGACATTTTATTCTTACAGAAAGTATTAGTTAATTAATTTATTTTATATTTTTTGCTAGAAAATGCTGCTGTTTGTTCGTAAAAGAAACACTGTAGCTAAAAGTTGGTGTGTGTTTTAAGATTGTTTTGGTAATATACATATGAAAAAACATTTTAAATTATTTTCCCCATTTTTATCCCACCTCCCCAAAACCAGGGCTACGCTTGCTTTGAAAAAATAATTGATGGACTAGAAGGGGATATTTATTATCTGGATTGCTAAACAGGACGCAGCCCTTCAACCTTCTGCTGGAGGTCTTCACACCCAGCTTGTCATCTACACTTCCACTGTTTCAGAGAGCAAACCGCACCTTTACAGTGTGTTTTACCGATTTTAGATTAGGATCAAATGCTCTTTAAGGTGTCTGTCTCTCTGACTTCACTGGGAGGTTAGATGGCTTGCTTACAATTGTGACTTAGCTTTCAGAAAGCTAAATTTATATTAGACAAAGCCCTCACTTTTTGTCTTATTAAAGAAAAGAGACTGCCCATACTGGGAAATTAGAATGCTGTCATGCATATTCTTTTTCCCCCCTCTTCTTACCTGTCTTAGTGTGCAAAATATCCAGCTTTTCTAAAAAAACAATGAAGAAAAATAGATTGCCCAATATGACTGGAAGTTGGGCTGTATAATTATAAACGCACATTTTGCTCTAAAATTTAACTTAGATCTGTGTATCCATTGGATGCTATGCAACACTTAAGAGAATGGGATACACCAAATGCAAACAATCTGTTAGAGAAGCAAAGGAGATGTTACTGAACTTGCATCACTTTGAAAGGGCAAGGTTCAGACTTGTGCTTGGCATCAGCCGGCCTACTGACCATCAGTAAACTGGAGTGTTCCAAGGTCCATTGGCAGGGACTGGTCTTCATGGAGTGCTATGGCAACCAGTTGCTGGAGGTCTGTTACTGTCAGTTTAGTTGCTGGTATCTCCCTCTCTTCCTTTGGAGAAAGTGGAATTTTTTCATTTTCAACCTTGTTAGATCCAATAGTTGAGATGTCATCTGCTGTGCTTTTGGTTTCTGAGCCATCTCTCTCAAAGTTTACCACATATCGTGCTATAGTGCTGCTTGATCTGCAAGGAGAAGATGCAAAAATGCACAATGCAGCAAAATCAGTTGCTGGCTGAGAACTGATTTTACAAAAAACCAACCAACCAAAAAATATATGCAACCATAACATATTATCTTCTGTAAAAATAATGCAAATATACTTGTTTCTAATGAGACTGTCATCTTCAAATTACTTTTGCTATACCTAAACCTTTTTTCTTCTATGCATAATTTTTAATAAAAATTCCAATATTGAAGAAAATTATAAAAATGTTCTAACATAATCCAGTTTAATCTGACTACTCAGAGACCTGTAGAACTGGTAATATAATTTGAAGCCATTGACTATTAGTTCAAACAGTCATAAATGCATGCTGGGATTACTAGAAGCCATAATCACCTATTAATTATGCAGGAACCTATGAAAAGGGATTAGATAGTTCATAAAACTACAGATAAGCAAAAATCCTTTCACATCTGGGGCAATTTTTTACTCTTTTTTGAAGAACAGCATCAAAGTTAGCTAATGTGGCAAGCAAATAACTTTTCATAATGGGAGTTAGCTTTTCCAAGTCCAAATGAATGGGTATAGCTTCTCCCTAGATGTACGTGTTTAACAGAAGCCTCAAATTTTCACCATTATTTATACATCATTTTTCATAAATGCTAAATTCAGCTAATTAAAATGAAAAATGAGTACATTGTAAAACATTTGTACTCCACTATGTTGCTTTTTGTAATATTGAGTAACTGAAGAGAAAGGATTTTCACTTTATCTAGTACGTGCTATGTATTTTTATTTATATGACATTGCAAGAATTCGTGAAAAGCATTAGACAATTCTTTCTTTTAAACTACAAGTAAAAGAGGAATTCTGGGAACTGCTAGACAAATTATTCCCAGCAGCACTTTTATGCAACAACAGGCTCTGTAGCTGTTTGCTTTGCCAGTCAAAAGCTCCCCGCATTTTATCAAGCTAGTAACTGGTCTCTTTGCCATTCTATCTGGCCTGATAATGGAGATAACAAATCAAATTCTACATACTTATTGAAGATAATGTGTATATGGGAATACAGCTAGGAAACAGCAGATCAAAAATGAAAATTTAAATATGAAGTTTCCCTATTTTTTTTCCACTTTTGGTTCATGACTGATAAAGATCTTTTGTCATCCAAATGTAAATGTCCTTAGGTCAAACAATTCTCTTTCCTTCAGACAGATTCTGACAAAATTTGATTACATGAACCTTTCAGATGGAGGTAAAAGCTGTCCCTGCTGCTTTAGATCACAGATTTTGTATTTAGGCAGAACAGAAATCAATTCACTTTGTCACATCAAGATAAAGAATATTTATTGATGTATCTATGTACATCTAATAGTCTACAAAATTATTAATCTTCATTATGAATTACAGACAAATTACCCATCTTTCTCCTTCTTCTGTCTTCATTTCATCACAGAAGAAATGGTGGGATAAAGGATTGCAAAAGAAAGAAAAACAAAGATTCATGTATACCGGTAAATCAATCAGTCTTACATCAGAAACATCTTTCGACAATTTATCTTATCTTCTATGTGTGGTCTATAATTTTTATCTCTGTGTGAAAATGACAGTCTACTCTCCATCATTTCACTTTTTGCCTTCCAAACAATGGGAATATCCATGTTTTGAGTGGGGAAACAGGAATTTTACTTTTCCTTGACAGTTTGAAACATCTGCTTGCCTATTTCCCATTACAAATGGTGCAATCTGAACACTGTCATTGCTCATCTATATCTTTATGGTGGCAATGAACACCTGTGACTAATAGCAACTATTACTGGTACCACACATGGTGCCTCTCAGATCCTAATCACAGGGGTAACCTGAGCTACTAATTACCTCTGGAAGGCAGGCCTATGTTGACCTTCTGTAAATAATGCCCTGTTATTTTCCCTGATGAATTCTCTAGCATATCTGTAATGTTGTCCTTCCATACTGCCCTGTGGGAAATGCTGCTAATATATCTAGCGGTACGGCTACGGGAGAATGGACAGCAACACTGTCTTTGCTGATCTGTGACTCTCAGGAGCTAACTAAATTACTAGATGATGGGAAGCAATCCTGGCCTTCCACATTTCATATCAGCTCCTAAGACCAAGATACTAAACAGAAAGGGATCCCAGATCTCATGGAGTCACAAATGAAAGAGGATAGTTATTGCAAGTTGTAACTGTGAGATGCTACTACAGATTTTCTCTGCTTGTTCTGCAGTAGCCAGCTTTTTGTTTTCTTACTTTCATTATAAAAATGTAAGAAACCACATCTCACTCTATTTATTTTGCTCTTCTCTCTCCTTTTCCCCAGCAATTTTGCAGAGAGGAAAGCTGGGAATAGGTATACTCTTGTCTAAAATTGCATTGCCATATGAACGGTCTTCAACATGTACTAAATATTACCAGAATGACTGAATGTTCCTGATGCTGTGCCATAAGCCCACAAGAATTTGTCTTTTTTTCCTGCTCTTTATTCCCTTTCAATTTTATGTTATTTTATACCATTACTAATTTGTTTTTCCCTTGATTCTTTATATAATGTGCTCTCACCTATAGAAGCATAAGCATATCGAATACTAATTTTTTGATTCCCCCCTCCCCTGTAGTTTCTCTATTGAAAAAATACACAGTAGCTTGTATCAGCAGTAAACGTACGAGGAAGCCAAAACTAAAAGAAATGGCAAGAGAGAGCACAAATTTATTAAAAAAAGAAATACTTTTAATTGTTTGAAACACCTGGGAGACACCTATTGGAAAAGTTTTATATGTGTGAACATGTATCGTCCTGCAACCTTCTCTTGCCAAGGCACCTTCACTGTGGTCTATGAAGGGCACACGATTCACACACAAAAAAGTAGCCACCTAAATAAACATACTCCTAACTCTCCTTACCTCGTCATTTAAGAAAGTCCTTAACAGAATGTTGCTAGCAAACTATTTCAAAGGATTTATTGATTACTTTACCCCTCAGGGAATCAAAGCTACTTCTGCTTAGTAATTCAAACCCACATAGTCTCACTTAGGGTGTGTTTGCACTTCTCTCCATATTGTCTCTGTGTTGTTCCCAGAAAGCTATTTTCTGTTTATAGCAATACACACCCCACTATTACACAGGTCTATTCATGCTGGAGGGAAAGAAGGAAGAGGAGAATCCTAGTAGCCAATAGAAAAATGAGTCCCATTTTCTTACTTACTTAAATCCTAATACGCGGATTTCTTTGAATCCTGGAAGTTTCTCAAATATTTTTTGCATCTATAGAAAACCATAAAATCATTAATTCAGTGTAGGTTCTACCACAAAAGCAAGCACAGGTTGACTACCTAGCCAATATTTTTCAAATTTCAGAAAGAGCTTTAGGAAACAGTCTCAACTGCCCTTTTTGTGGCATCATCATTGCTCAACTTAAACACTATATTTGGTTTGTATATGATGCCTATACTACCTGTTAACAGGCAAAATAAAGTACAAAACACAGTTGGTTTTAGTAATGTAATTATGTAAATCAGTGATTATCTAATTCGTAATAGAGCAAGTCAAACAACATGAATCAAATGGTTTTCTCATTTTCAGCAGTTTTGGTTCATGAATAATTTTATGAGTCAAGTAACCTTACTGTAAATTGTTAATATTTTAGAAATATTGAACAAATGCAGATGAATTTAGGTTATTTGACAAATAATTTATAAATTAAACAGTTTTAACTGTGTTGTACAAATAGAATAACTTCATATATTTTTAATTCTAATGTAAACAATTGCACATGGTTTTGAATAGAAGAGACAATATGAAGAATAAACAATGAGCAGAAAAGGTGAATTCTGTATACATTTTTCAGGCTTTAGGATAATAAGTGTTTTTATCAGCACCTCAAGAATTAACAATGTTTTGAGATCCAGCTGATCTCTTGGTCTTTTTCAATTGTAGCAACATTTATACAGCTAAGTCAAATTAAATATTTTATATACATCTACTATGTCAGAGTAATAGGTTTTTTAAACACACAGTTCCACAATTCCTTTCTGATTCACTTCCTGGTCCTGTTAAGTACCAGGCAACCCATCATCTAAGCCTTTCATCTGCAAGCAAAGCCTGTGGAGTTGAGGGACTGAGCACTTGAAAAGAAGTGAAAAAGCCTTTTGAGGAATGATGTCCTTTTAATTCAGCATGCCACTTAAAAAGGATGTGAACTAATGTGGCAATCTTTCCTCTTCCTTAGCTATATGATTCTGTACAAACCCAGCATACATTTAAAACTCATTCATTCACGCATGAGAATGGGTCAGAACTGGTAGGATGGTCAGACGCACAGCTTTCTCTGCATCTCTAATGTAGGTTAGGTGAAGAAGTAGCAGAAGATCAGTGTGTTACCACAATACCAGGTATCAGCCACACTGTATAAGCCTAGATGTCTTTTTCATTGCAGCAAACAGAAGAGAAGGTAACATCTAGTGCAGAAAATGGCCTGTCATCTACACTCCCCTTGCCCAACTCTTGCAAGAGGACAGTAGGAAAGGTAAATACTTCATTTTGAGTTTGGTCTGACTTAGTAAAAGTGAGGCAGAAGTACCAATTAGACTGTAGGAAGATTGTAAGGGTTATTCATGTGACTAATTCTCACTTAAGTAACAGAGATTAAGGGCCTAAATCACTAGGATGCAATTAATTTTTCCCAAATTTAAGCAAGCACTATAATTTTAGATGCCTTAAGGTCATCTTCTGCTCAGTTGCTGGTTCAAAAGGGTGCAGCCCTCTCATATTTGCCCTGTTGGCAAGGCCTCTGTTCAGTCTCTTCTTGGTTCTTTTCATATCATAATGTAGTTGATGTTTTCTTTCAACTGTATGCACATATGTAGCTTCCTATTTCCTACTTTTCCCAAATGAATCTCCATTTACTGAGTAGCATAAGCACCTGAATCTGCATTCTGTTTCTCATGTGATTTTAAGTGTACATTGTGGTATACAGATGTACTTCTGAACATCTGCACTGTAATGTCTGCCATAACTCTTCCCTCTTGACATGTCCTGGAATGAATTAGAAAGAGCTTGGAACTCCACAGCCTCAACCTAGCTCAGGAGAGGCAGAACAGAAGAAATGTCACCTTTATTCTACTGTTACTGTGGGAGCTGTTTAGCTTCTCATACAATCTTGCTTGGAGCAATCTTGCTTGAATGCTAGTGGGCTACTGTGTGGTCCAGAATAGGTGAAGTACCTGGGCTCAAGACTCATCATCTGTATGGAAAGAAAGCATGCAGCTTTCTGTCTCAGGCTTCCCTAATCATGTCGTTATGGCAGCAGAGTAGCAGAGGGAGATCCATGGTCTTTTTTGGGTGAACAGCATTTGGATCTGCTGGAAAATGTGCAAATGTAAGACTGGCTGCGCTGTTTCCTGGGGATATATCATCTTGTACTGGTGCTTCTGTGATGTGAGGGTTTTGGCAGTCATAGAAGGTCACAGTTCTTCAGATGGTTCAATATTTAGAGCAGTGCAGTATTACTGAAGTTAGGATTGGCCTACTGAAATTTAGTAAAAAGACTGGATTCCTGTGCAGGATGGAAACTCAGGGAAATAGGGATGACTGCTTAGAGAAGTGCAAGAGAGGAGAAAGAAGAGGTGAAATCAAGAGCTGATGAGAAATTGTTTGGCCTGAGAGGATGGATTCATCATATCTGTCAATGGCACTTTCACATAACAGTCCACCTTTTAGATGTTCTTGCATCTGTGATCTCTGCTCTGAAAAATCTCCACTTGCATTCTTTCATCTTACAGCTGGAATATTGAATAAGTGACCTTTTCTGACTCAGACAGGTCTCTGACCTCCTCAAATCACGGTTTCACCTTTGTTGCTGCCAGATGCCTGACTACCTTCCGTCTCTCATGTCTCTGCACCTCAAAAACTGTCTTTCATTCTTAGCTGAGTCTCCTATTGGTCTGTCACAGGGCTGCTTTTCTCACCACTTGCCTCTCAGATCATTATAACTGACAGGCATTTACATTTTATTCCACTTTAGGAAAGCAGCTTCCATATGGAAAACACATTTTATTTGATGCTTGATTTATCCAGGAGCTGATCTTAGTCATAATAACTGTTTCTCATGCAGGGTTGCCGCTTTTCTTTCTCTATTTTCCAGCTGGACTGTTTGAGGCATAGGAGGTCAAGTGACTTGTCCCAGACTATGAGTCAGTGCTGTGAATTTGGACTAGGACCCAGTATCCTAAAGGCTCCCAGTCATCTCCTCTGACCATCACTAGACCATGCAGCATCTCTGAAAGGCTTGACTCTGTGGAAAAACACAAATTAAGAACACTGAGTTTGAATCTTTAATTCCCAGAATGTAGTTATTGAGCCTTGTTCAGATTACAGTGAAAACATGTTTTTTTAAGTAAATAAACCATGTAACAGCTTTTGGGGGTTTGGCTTTGTCTCTTTCTCTGCCCAGCTAAGTAGTGGCAAATGTTTTTTATCAGCAGCTAATACAGGAAACAAAACATGAGGGGGAAGAAATCTAGAAATGTTTGGCCTAGCTGTGGCCATGATATAACACTATTTTGGACAGACTGACTCCTTTTGTAGCTGCTTGCAATTGCAGTTAGGTGCCTCTTCCATTTAATTTGAGCATGCTGCTGTTTATAATTTGAGGTTCAAACCCTCTTTATCTGTGATTTATACTGATTTTTTTCAAGGGTGCTTTCTGGAATGCTTAGGCTTCAGACATCTTAGTTAAGACATTTTGTTTTCAAGCAGCTCCACAGAGTGATGGGGGCACTCCCCAATTTATGAAGTATGATAAAAGCGCAGGGAAGTTGGTGCAAGAGTTTCAGATTAATAGGTTGGAGAGTTGCAAAATTATAGGCAGTTGAAAAGAGACTTTTACAATGCAAAATATTGGATAAGCTTAGCTTTTGCTGAATCAGTTATGGCTAGAATGAAGCTGACAATGGCACGTTGGTTTGGCAAGAGCCACTGTTACATTATCAATATGGCCATCAGGCTCAGTTCTGAAGAAGACAAAACTTAACTCATAGACTGCACTGATTTTGCTGGATACCTGTGCTCTAACTTTGTATTTCCTGTTTTCTTTTGCATAACATACAGGCACCTGGCTGATGCCTTCTTCCTTTACACCTAGTATGTGATTAGGGCTAAATTCACTTTTAATTCTAGACTACTGATAAATCTCTCATCAGTGCTTTGACTTGCGTATCTGTATTACTAGAAACCAATGATAACAGCACTCCTGATGATACATACATTATGTAGTCCTTTGCTGGATATTTAAAATAGAGAAGCCATCTAGTTTTGAAAGTACTTCAGTGTGATGATGTCAAACTGCTTTTGGTCAGCTAAGTAGATTACCGGAGATGGGTAGTTCCCATGTCAAATATTTTTGATGATCTTCAGAATTTATAACACAGTACTGATGTTCATTTCCCTTTAGATGCTCTCTCCTAGGTAAACATAGTTGTAGCAGACCTGAGACCTTTCTACCACACATGTAAATAACCAGCTTGCTAGGTTTTAATTTAAATTTGAATTTAAAATTTCAATAGTTTTGTAAGCCTCTATACAGGGGGTAATACAGATGGCACTCTCACTGGTTCTTCCCTAAAAATACTGAGTAAAGAGGTTGAGGTCCATTGTAATTTAAGATTGCATTGAAAAAACGGGCACTGATGAAATGGCATCCATATGCCATAAGATTCCAAGATAAATATTTCAAGGTTAGCAATTCTTATAAGATGTCTGCTCTTTGAAATTCAATCCTTATGAAAATTCATATTCTCATGAAAATTTCAACCAACTCCTAACGGACTAGAACTGGAGCAAATCTGTCTGGTTTTGATTTTAACTGGAGTCAAGGCTGTTGGTTCAGTATTGGACAACTTCAAGTTGACTGACTTGCATAGCTGAAGTTAATTTTTTACTGAAATGTTAGGTGAATTCAGGGCATTACAGCTGAGGTTCTGATTATAACTCCTAGCTAACAGACTTCACATAATCGTGTGCACACATAACTTTTTAAACTCATTTTTGTTATCAGTTTATAGTGATATACACAGAGTGAGGAAGTGTTGCATGCTGTGGAGGTTGTGGG
>JANZLP010000011.1:7532754-7543048 GCA_026930925.1 Chelictinia riocourii
AGCAGTTATAACAATGCGTGACCTAGTTTTAATTTGGCAAATTACTTGAGCAATGAAAAAATAACTGGAAACGGGCATGTGGAGCAACAAGAGCTGCAAGTTATCTTAATTTTGTTAAAAGGACAAAATAAGCCTCATGTAGCTTTACATTGCTATTTTTGTTCTGAGGTTTGGAGTTTGTTATTTTAATACTCAAGCAAATGTTCATTTACAAGCAGGAGTTTCATTGCACTGTTTCTCCACTAAGCTTTGGAAATGGAAGCGGGAGTTGGGTGCTCTTCAGAAGTTGGGTAATGTGTAATATACGGGTGAGAGAGTGGTGGGTTTAGGTCCAATCTTTATTAGATGTTGCACCTCCTTGGTTCCTAGAGAAGGAGTTGAGCTGCCTTTTCTTTGCACCTTGTCTCAGTTCGGATGGCTAATCCTTCCTTGTTAAAGTGCTGCCCGTTCCTGCATGCTCTCCCACCTTCCAAACTCTCAGCTTAGCTGTAAGACTGGGCGCACAGAAACTTTTCAGTTTGGACTGTGGTACCCAATCGTCCAGCCATGGAGATGGGAGCGTGCCATGTCCTTCCCAGGCAGGGACTGAGCCCCCCAGGTCTGTGGCGTGTACACCTGAGCTGGAGGGCTTGGAAGCGACTTTGGGATTGGCAAAAGCAGGTATTGCCAGAAGCAGCAGGCTTGTCCTTCTCAGCAGAGTGGTGTCTGTGGTCTGGTGTGCTGTTGTTGCTGATGACTGATTCTTTGCCTTGTGATTTTCTAGGAAACATCACCATTAAGTACGTAGCAAACCATCTCTGTTTGCTTATGAAGGTGAGGCACCATGGGGGTACATTCAGCCCTGTGTATGAGAGGGCACACGTCTCTCACCCTCATTAAGACTCTCCCAGTGTTTGCTAAGGGTGAATAAAAGCATCAAAGCTTGGTCCTTCTCTAGCTGCATGCTGACATTAACTGTTGTCAAGAGGAGCTCAGAAGTTAGCATTTCTGCCTGCTGTGCCGTATTGATCTTGGTTTTATGTTGTTAAAGTAATTAAAATTATGACTGTGACAATAGTCTGTGAAGTCCCTCAGATACAGAAATGAACTGTCTTTATACAATTGAACAGTCTTGTAAGAAAGAGACACAGTGAGAAAGAATATCACAGCCAGAGAGAAAATTATATTCATTTTCACAAATTGATTTATCTGAAATAATTGCTAGCAATTATACACAGCAGTTCTGCATTCTAAATGGCAGCAAAGGTACCGAGGTAAGCTTAGATATTTGGGTTTTGGATGACTGGCTGATCTACTCATAACTGAAGGATTTTTCACGTGCTGGACCATGGCATCTTGCAGTGTCAGGGACCTAACCGATGGAAAGGGAGCAGAGACAGGCTAATTGCAGGAACAGCTGCACTGCTGGGATGGACAAGATGATCTAGCAAATATTTTCTTAAATTATTACCCAATAGCTTAGCTATTATCATTATCCTTCAAAATTAACATACAATTTTACTTTAGTCTTAGAATGACCAACTCATATTTTTAGATACTTCTGTGCTCAAAACCTAAATTTAGCTGGAGGCAAAAGCTGAGGTTTTCTAAATTGCAAATGCAAATACGACTATGTTTGTCATGTTATATGTCAGGTGCCTGCTACAGTTATCTTATGCAGCTGCTGCAGTTGTTCATCAAATCTAGTAAATAAATTTCTGTATTACCATATAGCAATGTACTGTTCAGATTGCAAAATCAAATAAATACAAATAAAAAAAGTTCTGCACTGTGGTTTTTTTCATGAGTCTGGATGCTTTTCACATACATACAATCTATTTCAATCCTACTTTCTGTGCTTATTGTAAATTTGTACTATATATTTTTTCAAACTTAACATACTGTATGCTACTTAAAAATGTGAAAGACACTTCACTAACTAAATACCATATTGACATTTATTTTCTGAATTTAATGATTTTCTAGCCCAAAGATATCACTTTATAATGAGGATGATTCTTTCTACTGTAGTTTTGACCTTGCAGCACAGAATTAAATCCGGTCTTTCTAGAATAGTAGCAAGATTTTTTCAAAGAGAGAGAATTTTGGTCTTCTCCCTGTATAGTAAGTGTTTTATTTAAAAAAAAACAAACCAAAACACACACATAGGATGGGTGGAGTGAGTGCAAAGTTCTGATTAACCAATAGGATACTAAGAGACAAACCAATTAGCGGGTAATCCAAGATGCTACAAGAGCCTTTCTTTTCAATGTCTTTATTCTCCTTTGCTTGCATGTAGCAAACAGATGCATTATTAAATAAAAGCACGAATGGGCAAATTAGAAGCACAATTTCTCTTTCTTATTGCTCTTTCTAAAATGTTCTTTATCACAGAAATAAAAAAATCAGTATATTAAATATCAGTATATGAAATATTAAATATCTGGTAACATTGTGGAAGAAAAAGGCTATGTCAAGACAGGAGGAAGACAGATACCTGACTGTCATTAAGAACAGAAAAGATGTCTGAGAGGCAAGGACACATCCAGATGTATTTATGAGCAGCAAAAATTACCAGAGAAAGGTGAAAAATTTTCAAATGTTCATGGTAATCAAAAAGATTTGATATTTGAAAAGCAAGGAATCTGATGAATGAAATGAAATGAAATGAAAGAATCTGGTAATTCTTCTGACATAAAGTCCTTAGTGAAGGAAGCAGCTTTACTAGAAATGAACATTTTTTCCTCTTGTTTTGCCCTTCAGCTCCTAGATACTCTCAAAAAATAGTGAGTTTTACTATAACTACCTGTTTCATTTTCTCAGTCTATCATAGTTGTGCATTACCTTCTTACTGTAGTTCAATGTAACAAAATTAAAAAAAAAAAATAAAAGGAAGATACCTCTTATTTTCAACTCTGCTACTTCATGTTCCTGGGAGAATTCCTCCCTATTACCTGTCCACTTTTATCAAATGCCTCAATTTCTTTTTTTTCCCCCTGCGTGCCACAGTTTGTTTTCCTCAGGAAGCCTGCTAATCTTATCAGCAACTTCCCTGTTTATAGAAAGGTACAGCTAAGCCACAGGACGTAGCCTCTCCTGAAAAGCCAGAGGTTCACCAACCGAGCCAGAGACTTCCACTTCTTCCTGCAAGAGACTTCAGCTCTCCTCTCACTTTGAGGGGCATCCATCGGGAAAGCCCTTGACTCATCCCAACACCATCTGCACTTCAGTAGCGCACGAAGGAAAAGGCAATTGGGGCAGGGAGTTGCTGCCTCCGTAGTCTCATCCTTCTGTCGGCATCTTAGTTTGCTGCTTGAGGTCACCCATGAGTCCAGGCTCTCTGGTCCTGCCGGGTATGTGTTGGTTTTCCAGACTGATTCAAATCCAGACCAGAACCAGATGGCTTACATCTGGAGAAACTTGTGCCAGGCAAGAAGAAAAAGAGTGGAAATGGTCAAGGGAGGAGTTCTGACTGGAAATGTAGCCTCAGCCTACTTTCAGGGTATGGAAGGTGCAACCACCCGCAGCCAGGGAGCGTGCCGAACGGGAGCCTGCATTGGAGCACTGCTGGCAAGGCAGGGGAAACCCAGAGCTGTCAGGATATTTACATTATAAGCATCTGGATTCGGAAGCCGTTCCTGTGTGTTTGTGCATCGTTTGAACAACAGAACCTCAACCTTTGGATGGATCTCTGCGTAAAAGTGAAATGTAGATGGCAATTATGTCTTGCAGAAGGGTAAACTGTGCGGTGGAAGAAAGCCCCAAGAGTACCAGCTCCAGCCTGTGTTCATTGCACAGTGCCGGGAAAGACGTGAACACGCCTTTCTGAAAACAAGAGGGACTTTCTGCCCGGAAACATTTCCTTAGTGATGAGTTGAAGTCCTTAGTACAAGCAATGTTTGTTTTAATTCATACGTAGTGCAGTGTTAGGAAATGTGTGGCTGCGATGACAGGATTTTTCTTCTCTGCTGTGCAGTGTTCTACCACCAACTGCCAGCTTCTGTCCTGCTGTTGCAAGTCTTTATCTGTGCTTTACAATTTATCAGACAGCCATAACCACTGCACATTCAGAGGATCCCTTTTAAGTGTCTTTATTCCTCTCTATACCATTGTTTTATTTCAGTTTGAGCCCCTCTCCATTACTGTAAAGCAACAGCCCATTTAACATACCAGTAATTAATATTGCTGCATTACAAGCTGTCTGGAAGATGATTGTGCAGCTGCGTTGTGGTTCACCTTGGAGACCTTAGCTTCACAATGTTTCTGGACTCCAAAACCAGCAACACTGTTACAGAGAAGGAAAGCAAATATTGTTATTTTCATTACACTCTTGAATACTATAACTGCTTAGACCCAACCATGGTAGACCAAGATGCAAAACAGATTTTTTTCTAACCAAATCTAGGTCACCTCTGCTTCTGTCTGTGCCTAGGATACGCATACAAACCTCTGTCCATTTAGGATCAGATAAATGGCTTTATTCTTCTCATTCCCTTGTTTGACACTGGTGCATTCACTGGAATATACCTAATTGGTGATGAGGAAAATTAGGCCGGTAGGTAAGCAGTTAGAAACAATTATTAACACAAAAGTAAACAGCTTTACTTTAGTACCTGTATTATGTTAGGAGCAAGCGTATGGAAGAAAAGACTCTGCAAGTGAATAGCTTAATGGTACGTGATATAAAGGATTTTGTGGAACTATCATCTGTGTCCTATGAGAGAAGGGGCATAAAGTCATGATGTCAAAGGAAAGCCAAGGTTTTGACAGCTTTGAAGGGAAGAAAATTTTTGTTTGCTCATAAATATTACAAAACTAATCACTAAACAGAGTGGGAATTCATATTTTGTTAGCATAAAATTGATCCTATTGGCTATCACTAACTCTTTGAACATTGCTGGAATATTACTTAAAGTTAATCAACCTTTTCTGGGAAGGACTTTATAGACAACCAGGCAAGACTGAAAAGGGTAGAGGCACTTAATGTCAAAACAGCGTTGTCTGTTCCAGAATTGCAGACAACTCTAAGGCAAATAATCTCAGAAGAGCGTAGATCAATTTGTTAGTAGATAAAGCACAGACTGGAAAAGAGAAAGATCAATCATTTAAACACACATCTACAAGAAGCAGGAAAAATTACCTGTTATTAGGGAGGACATTAATCTGGCCACCATATTCAAGAGGGCTTATACTGCCAGTATTAGGAATTTTCTAGAAAGTAAAAAAATAATAATTTAAATGACAAGTTCTTCAGACAAGAGCTTTGCACTCAATTCCTATTCAGGTAGAAAGATTTTTTCACAGAACTAATAATAAGTGATTACTTAAGTGCAAATGATGAAGACTTCATTAAATTTTGGAAAAAAGAAGAAATTGCAAGCAAGCAATACTCATGCTAGGAGTTTTAAAGGTCGAACTTCACAGAGCAGAAAACAATATGCCAAATCATTTGTGAAGGGAATTTAAACAGAGAAATGGGAATGACGTTAGTTGCTCTAGCTTTTTTTGGGGCATTTTCTACCAAAGTAATTTCACCTCCATGTACCATTTGTGTGTCCTGGCAAGTTCATCTGCATTTACTTTCATAAAGAAAAGGCAGGACTTCCATCACCTGCTCTGTCGTTACTAAAGAATCTGTAATAGGCTGGGTTCAGCACTGGTTACCGCAAGTTTATGTGGACATTGTGGCCATTCAGATCCACAATTACCTTCCAATCATCCTTTGCCTTTTGCAAGTTTGTAGTTTACTTTTTATTGCTGTTAAAGCAAATACAAATTTCAGCTAAGATGAAGTAGTATGGTGAAAAAGTACTTTGAACCAGTATCAATACTTTACTTAACAACCAAATCTTTTTCATCTACTGTATCAATATTTGCTCCCTTATAGCCTGGCCCTACTTTGATTAATAGACAAATACTCCACATAGTAGTAAGTAGCCATTTAATTTTATCACAAGAAATAACCATATTTGCCTGGCAAGATTTATTCATCATCACTTCGCACAGTTTAAGAAACATGGTTCAGTTAGTTTTTGCTTGCTTCCTGATAATTCATCTCAATATCTTCTCCACTATTTCATTAAGAGAAGAAGATATGTTTGTTACAGGATGCTTTCTTTGCATTCCTTCTTGAAGGCTGGTACTACTTTTACCTTCCTAAAGTCTTCCTCTGGGTTCCAACTGTTCATAAGTCTTATAAAAAAGTAATAACAAGCACCATGGATTGCTGTTTAGGCTGCAGCCTCATAAGCACGTGTGGAGATATGTGGCTTTATTTATACTACTGCCTTTAATTTAGCTATTAAGATACTTTAGACCACACATAAATTTGAAAGCTTGCAATATTATGATCTACTGGAAACACTAAACTTATCCAAAGACATATCCTAATAAAGTGCAAATATGGCATTGTCAAGCACTGTTAGACAATCCACAAATGTGTTGCTCCCTGGGAGATGTAAAGTCCCAAGGAGGAAACCTGCTACTTTTAAGAGGAGAAAAGGAGCAGGTTCTAGAAGAGTGCTAAAGCAATGGGTTTTTTTCTTCCTGGGAATGTCTAACAGTACAGTGCTCAAGTAGTGTCTATTTGCATTTTTTAAGGCTTAGCACCTTTATTTGCTCACTTTTTGGAATGAATTTCACATATATTTGATTTCTTAACAGTCCTTTACAGTTTTATTAAGTTCTCTTGCTGGAGTTCCAGTTTGGAATTTTCACGTATGGGGGTTATGTTTGCTAGGCAACTTCTGCAGAGATAAAATATGTATGTATTCCTTGGGGGAATGCCAAAGCACTGTTGTGTAGATGATTCTCCGAAGCACGGAGGATAAATGGGAAAGTGGTAAAGAATGAAATAAATGAAAAGTAAATAACTGAAATAAAGAACAGTGATTTTTGTCTACAACACGTCGATATATATTTAAAGGACATAATTTTTGTCTGCTCTCCATAACATCCCTTTTCTTAACTGCCTAGAGAGAAACGGCTAGAAAAGATCACAAGATCTTAATTACAGACATCAGAAAAGAAAAAAAAGCATTTCCAAAATTCTTTTACAGAGGTAATTAACACTAGATCAATGCTCACTGTAGGTTTTCAGTATTGTGTCAACATACATAAACAATAAGTGTATTAAATGAGAATATACCACATTTCTGAGCAGAATAAAAGATTCTCATACAATTTTCTGCCAGCCTAAGAAATAAAAGGCAAGCCCAGCTGAAGGGAAAGAGAAGGTGATTTCAATCTGGCTATCAAAAGGCTTTCGAGTAGAGGCAAAGTAAGACTGTGCCACAGCAGGCTTTAATTTTAGTGAAAGCAAAATAAGGAAAAAAAGGAATAAAAATAATAAGTTCAGTTCATGCCAGGAGACTGCCAAACACGTAAAGCGACAGGTAAATAAAGAGATTGGAATGACAAGTCCAAAGCATGTAGGAATAAGACCTTGGGGAACATCCTATTCCAGTTCTGGCCTTTGATTGAAGTGAGAGTAAAATCTGGTTTCAGTCCATGAATAGCTTGTTGAAGAACAGTAAGGGAAAAGCAGACCAAAGCCTTTTGAGCTGATAGCTGTGGCAATCCCAAAGATAACATTTCTCACCAACAGCTGTGTGAATGATTAGAGAAAAGTTAGAGGCAGATGAAAAAATTGTAAATAACTAGCCCATTTCTGTGTTTTCTTTTCAAGTAGGCAGGACAGAATTTGAGAAAAAGATGTTATAGTTGTGTTCCACGGTGCAATGCATCTTACCATATGACAATTAACTCACATTCTTCTTTGTGTAGCTTGAATGCCAGGATGCAAGAGTGGAGGTTGTTTGCTCGCATGTGTAAATGCTTCCATCAGGAAACAATGTATAAATAATGTTCTTAACCCATTCATTAAAACTAATAAATGGCAAAAACACCTCCTAGACCTTTTTCATGGAGAGCAGGGCTACAGGCAAGATTTTCAAACCCGGGGTCTATGGCAAATGGCAGGTGTGGATAATGCTGAAGAATGAAATGGTTTGACAGATACAGGGCAGATCACGCAAGAGGCAGGCTGGAGCTAAAACTTGGCCCGCAGAGAACAGGCCTGCATTCAGCTACATTGCAGTTGGGCTTAGATAAGGTAATAAAGAAGCTTGCCCAGCAGGGGACTCTGTTATCGCTTTCATACAGAGTCTTTTTCCACTTTCTCTGCAACGCTTGTGCTTACTCCACTCCCTTTGCCCTCCTGATTTCAGTGGTCAAAGCTACTTGCTGCAATTGCCTGAAAATCAATCAGCAATTGCTGAAATTGCCTTCTACATAGGTGGAAAAATACTGTAAACCTCAATGTCTTAAGAGAATTTTTTTCCCTCTGCCACCTCCAGTTCGCTCAAGGAAGCAGAACTTGCTGATGCTGCCACCTCCAGGGAAAACCTGCACTGTGAAAGGGAGAGCGGTGCGAAGACCCCAACTAGCAGAGACCTTTGCTGGGGAAATACTGCCTGGACTCACGTCTGTGTGCGGAGAGGTGATGTTACACAATGCTACACCTGAGCTAATAAATCCTAAACAATGTGCACTGTTAAAGTTTTGTTACGCTCTGTGGGAAGGAGCCGTGGCAGAGAGTGGGGAATTTGCTTGCTGGTTTATCGCTCTGGAAATTATTCCTGAGAACTCCTTTGGGAGTAATGTATTTGGAAAAGCTTCCTGACACCAAGGCTGTGCTTCCAAAAGCAGTGGTGGACTATGTGGTATGTCTTGAAATATCAAGACCAGTGCTGATAACCCGAAGCACATGTGTCTTTGGGGAGTAACTGGTGAGAACTTCACCTCTGCTGGTGCCTGATGGAGGAAGGCTGCGTCTTGCATTAGGAAAGAGATTACAATATAGATTACTGAGCAAACCAACACGTGGCTGGGGGCCTTTGTTTGTGTTTGTACTAAGATGACAAAGTAGATGTTTAAGTGTTTTTCCAGTAGTCTCCATACAGATGAGTTCTTAGGATGCTTCTTGGTATGTGCTAGGCTTTTGCCTCCCAGTATCTTCCAAAGAATATACTGGCATTTCTTGGAGAGTAGTGTAGTGCTTCTAATTGTTTATGTGAGTGAAACCACCATGTTTTGGGTTTGGGGAAGGTTTAGTTGCAGGGTACCAGCTGTGCTGTGCCAGTTGGCCTCAGCACCAGGGGATGGTCACCAGCCCATTTTATTTACTAGTACATAAGTTGATTTTGTGCAGCTGTTCTAGGATCACCTATATAGCTGGGTTAGATTACAGTCATCTTTGGAGTAAAATAGTTTTGTAAATTATTTTGCTGTGGGGAAAGAAAAATTCTCCTTTTCTATTTTTGTTTCTTAACTTTGGATAGATGTTTTCAAGTATTCATCAAATACTTTTTCAGGTATGTCCAGCCATCCTAATTTATTCCATAACACAACAATCGAGTGTTTATTTTAAAGTCTCCAGGACTTTCAAGCAAACCCTAAATACTGTGGTGTCAGACTGCATTGAAATTAGTGGGGTCTTCCTATTGTCCGTGTTTCACAGTAAACCTTTGTAAGCATAAAACATGTATGCCTAGATCCTGCAAAAGGAATTGGAAAACTGTATTCAACTCTTGTTCTCTCCATCCCTAGCCCTGCAGAAAGCAGTCTGACAGCAGCTGTATACTTTATTGTACTGGGGAACTTGCAAGTTTCTCTTCAGCAGAAGTTGACAATTGCGACAAATCATGTTCAGTTTTATGAGCAGTGGCCACTGGAGACTGAACGAAATTGGATTTGCACTCCAAGTCCCACAGCCTGTGCCTTTTTAGGAGGAGCTGCTCCTCGGATGATGGTAGGATTTAAATATGGTTATTTATGATACGGTAATCCCAGCCAGGTACTTATCAGACTCCAGTTAGATTTATTGACCACGCTGCTCTATACAAAGGTTTTTTCCCCCTTCCTTTGAAGGGATGGTCATATTTTGTAATCTTTATGAGCAAAGTCAGTCACTTCCCTCTGTCATTTCCTGTGGTTCTTGTGTTAATCCCCTACATCTCCCACTTGAGTAATAGTTTCCAGGTAGTGCTATTCTAAATGTCCTAATAAGTCTGCTACATTTTCCTTGTCTAGAAATACTTCTTTATCAGAGTTGTGTCAGGTTAGTCTGGCATGACTTAAATTTAATAAAATGCATTTTTATCTAGTTTTCCATTGTCTTCCACATATTTCTTTACTTTTTGCTTCAAAATACATCCTGAATTCTTATTACAAGGATATATTAAAAAGTCTGTAGTTAGCAGAAATGTGTTTTCTCCTTTTCTTGAGTGCAATATTCACGTACTGTACCACTACT
>JANZLP010000011.1:7859334-7870587 GCA_026930925.1 Chelictinia riocourii
CAGATAATGTTGTGGGGGTTTTGGCTTTTGGATCTTTTAGGTACATTTGAACACAGGGCTCTGCGCGCAATATAAACTTCACCTCTGTCCCTTGACTCAGGTGGCAAGTTGTGTGTGATGCCATCTGTAGCCTCCTGCACTGTGATGAGGTTCATCCTCACATTTTAAATAATGAAATTCTGAGTCCTTCTGTTAGCAAAGATAACCTTCACTATGTAAATCAACACAGTGGTATTTTGTTGAGTTTGCCAACAGACAAATAACGCTAATGTATGTGTGAAGTTTCTCAGTGTTAACTTTGAAATATAGCTGAGGCCATTTAAATGCCAACGCTTTTAAGTCACTAGTCAAAATAAAAACACCCAGTTTGAGTTACTGAAATTTAATTATAAGGAACAGCTGGGCCTGGTTTTGATTTTGACTCCAAGGACCCAGAAAAAGAAACAAGCACATGGGCTCAACAGGCGCACACGCACACCGAGTTTCTCGACCCGAGGGAATAAAGCCAGATCAAGTTATCTCCTTATTCTTCATACTGGTCGGGCACAGTTGCTGAAAAATGCACTCACATACCCTCCGAAGAGTATTCAGTTACCCTTTAAGTAGGCAACCGAGGTCAAGCAAAAAACCCCTCCAGTCCTCCCCTGCACTGTCTCTACCCTTTCATCTCCAGACACTGCACCCATCCTGGCACATTTCAGTTCATGGAGGCAGCAGTGGAGCTGGGTGACTGTTCCTCATTCATCTGCAAGGGGTTGGCTCTTTAATGATGTTCCTGGAGATGCTCCACAGGAAACCGCTTCAATCCTGCCCCATCTCCTCTCCTTCCACGCTGCCCATTATTCTCCTGCTTCATTACAAAGCAGAAGAAATGACTGCTTGTGTGAAAAGGGCTGTTGCCTCCTCATTATTGTGGTTTCCATCTGAGGCTGCTGGAGCCTCTAATTCATACTAAAATCAGTGCAAATGCCTGTTTTGCTGCCAGAGGGTCGGGCTGAACAGTCTTCCCTACAGTTCAGACTGCCTCCAGTTGTCCACCTGAAGGGGTTTTAACCCACCGGGATCTGTCTGCGATGAAATACATGCAGATCCACTGGGGAACAAACCGTAGGAAGCAGCCGGGACAGTACAACACAAAGGTACAGCTGTCTACCAGGACTGAAAGTCAATGGCATAATCTTTAACTCCTGCCTGTCACATAAAAAAAAAAAGAGAAGAGCACCTGTTTAGTATGAAGGCAAAGGACCCTGCGTTTAGACTCTGTAGGGATTCAAGTGAAAAAAAGTCTCATGTTCCGTGCTCAGACCTGACAGAAGAGAAATCCTCCACTTTCAGATACGGACCTACATCAGGTTTAAAGCTTTGGCCCACTTCAGTATGTTCAAATCTTTCTTTCTACTTTAGAGGATGAAATCTGTAAGGGTTTTCTTTTCAGGAGCCACAGCTGATTTCAAGCGGGTCCCAGATACCAAGTTTTCAGAAATGAAACATTGGATCCTGTGTTTAAAAAAGAAGGCTGCACACATTTTAAAGCACAAGCTGCTAATGCAGAAAGCTTGATGGAAACTTGTGCAATGCAGGGAATCGCAGTAAAGATGTAGAATTGCTGAAAATTAAGAATCAAGTCTTTTCCTTGTGAAATCAGCATGTCAACACTGATTTAAGGGGAGCTACAAAGAATTCTGCCTACTAAAGAGCTGGTTCTTCTGTATGGCTAATTAATATTTATCTAGGAAAGAAGGTAACATATGCTAAGCCCACTGCCACTATTTATAAGCATGCTTTAGTCTTCTTTGTTCCCGGAGGTAATCGGGAGCTAGGAGCTTTGGCTGGCATGCAGCTTTGGGCTGCTAATTTAATAAAACGCATTATCCATTAATTTGAGTCCTTTTAGGATGTCAGTGTTTACTAGTTGACAGTTTCTTTTGCAGTATGAGACTTGCAAAAATTAGTTGTCTATTCTGCTGAGCAAGAAGCTTAGAGAGAGACACTTACAATGTGCTGAAATTCAGGAAAGGAAGGAATTTTGAAGGCCACAAAGCTCTTGTAGGCCTACTTCATCAGCAGAGTAGGGCGGCAGGACTAAAGCAGTAGCGAGTGGCTTTGGCATCGTCCAAATGCCAGAGCTTTGCAAGGTCAGGCGGCCCTTTGAGGGATTTGGGATAGGTGCAGTTACTCTCAGCCGCACTTTGCAAGGTAGTGCGCAGCTGAAGGTCTCATGCTGGTTACAAGCAAGAGTTTCTGTAAACCAATTAAATCCAACATAATCTGGTCTTGGGGTGAGGCTGTTATGAAACTGTTGGTCTAGATGCTGCGAAGTGTGAAATTCACTCTACCAAAGAATAATTGAGCCAGCAAAGGCCATCGGTGTCACCGCTGCTCTATGTGTAGCTCTTTCTTTGAGGAAGAAAACAAAGACTCTGAGAAGCAAAAGGCTCCGAAGAGGTAGGTAAATAAAACTGTGGCACTTTAAGCTTCTGCCAAATACGAGCCAGTGGTACGTCCCACTGGCTGGAAGCAGAACTGTATCTCATCTGACTTTGAGAAGAGTAACCAAGTGAAACTGCAGAGCCAGATCAGCTGCCCGGATCAGCGTTGACCCAGTAATTTAAGGAAGCTGTAGCCAATGCCATCAAAGGAGGTGGCGTGTTACTATTTCCCAATCTTTTTATTACCCAAAGGCTGTTTAACTGGCAGGTCTCATAGAAGCCTGTAAAACTGCATTTCTTCATGTCTAGTGTATATGTGTGTTTACTGGGGAAGGAAATACTTAACTGTAAGACATAGGTGTGATCTCTATTTAGAAAGGTATGTTTTATTTTTCATTACAGGAAGAAGTCAGTCTTAAAGGATTCAGGTCTCAGGTAGAACATGCCCATATAGAGGTTTTGAGCTGATTTTAAACATACCTTGCTTCTGGGTGTAGCTTTTAAAATGTTAATGGATTTTTTAAAACATTGAGATGTGGTCTTGTCCTCATTTGCAAGATCACACCTGTGCTTGTGGAAGCAGAATCAGATAATTTTATTTTGTAGCTTTCACATTTCAATTGTGCATTTCATGGCTTTCCCTTTCCTTCCTTAGGAAGATCTTGTTAGGAAGATCTTGTTATGCCCCTTCCCCAATGCTTACTCCCCTCGTAGTCTTGTCTCTCCAGGAGGTCTGCAAAGGCACAGTGAGTGTACGGTTCACCTCTTTAAGAGCAAGCCGAGGCTTCCAAACACAAGCAGTCTTCTTCTTACAAAGGACAAGAAAAATATGCATCTATTATTTTAAAATAATAATTTAAAAAAAAGCAACCTGCAGCTCTCTCTGGATTTTCCTTAGCTTTCTCATCACTCTCAAACATTCTTTGGGCTTGGCACAGATCTGTCCCCACATCCCCTTAGTTCAGGACTTTTCATCCTAGGGATGAACTTTCTCCCCCTCACTTCCAAGCTGCCTTCTCCATGCCTTGCCCCTGCAGCTGGGCACACCTCTGCACAGGAGCCCGACCTTCCGTCCCCCCACCCTGCTCCCCCTCCTGTCACTGGGAACAAGGAGGGAGAATGTCCTTGCATATCCCTCCAAGACTCACAGCCTCTCTTGTGTTTACAACAGAGCACTAAATCACGGGGGATTTCTACACTCCAAACCCCTAAGCCCCTTGTAAGATGCTGGAAAAACCTCAGGTGAAGCTACCTCGCTGCCCAAACCGCCTCTGCTTAAGAGTGGAGCTGGGGAGGTTTAGTAGCTAAAAATACCAGCCTGGTTTCTGTCATATTTCAGTTATTTTTTTCTAGCCTTGGAAGGTGCACTATACCTACCCAAATGCTACCACACGTTTCCACAGTCTGCTGTTGTGGCCATGATCGACTTCTCTCTTCATCCCTTCTTTGTGCATCCCTTCCCTTATCTCATTCCTCCACTAATACCTCACTAACAAGCAAATTTTCTTTACATGACTTTCAAAGGCTTTGGTAGTTTATCTACTTCTCATCACATATTCAGGTCAATTACTGCCTCCCACTACCCTCTGACGCTGGCCCCTCCCAGAGCCTTCCTTGATTTCAATCAGATATCTTCATGTCATCGTAGGCTTGAGAGAAGCTTCTTGTAAGAGGCACAGATATCCTCATTATCTTACCTAAAATCCTCCTTTGCTGTAATGCCTACAAAATACACTTGACAAGAGTCAGGCTGTTGATTAAGCTATGACTGCTACCTATTATTCCTCCTGGTAGTATTTTGTTTGCCAATGTTCTCCCACCCGTGTGCCTCTGCTAGCGCTAATCTTAGACTGCCGTTCTTTAGAACAGAGACTCCGTATCTGCTCTAAGTGCTTGCAGAGCCTTGAAAATAGCTTCAAGGGTCCTGATCCTGGGCTTTGAGTGGCTTGCTAGCAACTGCTTTTATATCAATAGTAGCTATTAACAACATCTTCTTTTGTGTTGTTTTTCATCTGTACGGTTCAGAAGTCACTTTGTCAGTGATACAAGAATGATACGAGGCATACCCTTAGCAACATATGGCTGATCCACATAAACTGCCATGATCAGTGCAGCAGAGAGTTCAAAATAAGATCAGCCAGAACCTACAAAAATGTAAAAATTCCTCATTTTCTGTTTGAGGAAAACAGGAATGTTTTGCTATTTTTAAAAGATAAGAAGAGCTGTCTCTTATTTCCCTTATGCAACTAGCCAGAAATAACAGAAAGTAAAAGAGCGGACTATGAAAATGTAATGTGCACCTGGTGGTTCGCTTCTATTGCAGCTCTGAATTCTGAGCTGTAGGGATAAAAGGGGGAAAAAAAATCCAAACCCCAAATCCAAACCTGCTAGAAAAAATGTTGCCAAAGGCTGGGGGTCTGGGAAGCAGAGAGCATGATTACCCTTTCCCTTCCACATCTGCTCTTTACCTGTCCTACGAGATCAAGTTCTCCAAAGTCTCCCCAGAGGAGAATTTCTCAAAGTTTGTTTATAAGAATTGTAGGTTTCATCTTAAGTGATCCTGCCTAACCTCTGCCTAAAGCATATATGCTTAAAATAAAACTTTAGGCACCTGGTCATGACAGAGAGGATCGCTATTCTCAGCGACTTTCCAGGCCTCTTCTCTCCTTTGGCTGTAGCGCAAATATTGGCATTTATTCTGGGTAATTTCTTTCATTAAGGGTATGTTTCTTGCCTCAGCGAGGCAGACTTTCTTACTGGCTTAGCACTATATGTAACATTAGATGTTAATTTACTCTTGTCTTCCACCGTGCTGGTCTTTCCCTGGCCTTTGGACCAGTGGTGACAAACCCACAATGTACACAAAGTCCTCCGAGACGTTGTCCTCTGAGGAGCAGTGAAACATGGGTCAGTCAGGTGTTGACAGCCTAATATTATCTGGCTGAAACAGTATGAGGAGAGATATTCCTGGGAGCTGATGGTCGTGTGCGCTCCCTTTCTTGGACTCATTACATGAAAACTATTAGAGTGTGTTTAGAAATCCTTCTTTTCCTTCACGGAGGGAGTCCTTTAAGCTCGTTTTGGGGATTTTAAGCATACTTTAAAATCATCTTCTGCTCAGTACTTCATTCCTTTTTCTGGGCCCAATTCTGCTTTCATTTAAAAGGGTCAGACTGCTGCTTTTCATAGAATCATAGAAACATTTAGGCTGGAAAAGACCCTTAAGATCATCAAGTCCAACCGTTACCCGTTTTCAACCCCTCTGACTTTCATTGATGTATCAGCAGTTTCTGCTGAATTGCTTATCAGATTTACCAAAGACCAGAGAAATGAAGAAATTAATTACTTGGATGTCTAATCATAAGAATGTTTAACGTAACCTTGGAAAGGGAGAGCTGGATGAAATGGTTCTAGGGCTCTTTTGGTGAAGTTTCTACATTTTTATATATTTGAAGCTAAAGGGCACAATTTTACTCTCTGTAGTTTAAAAAACATTTGGTGAGCACAGCCAGATGAAGGAAAGCAACAGGGAAATCTGAGGATATTTACTCAACTGTTTTAGATAATTTAAGTCTTTGCATCTTGACAACAGTAGATAATACAAGCAGTAGCTTCACTAAATTATACAATATTCAGATGGGGGTGGTTTGCAAATGGATGTATCTCTGTAGGAAAAGTTTGTGTGGGTTATTCTGAAAGTCAGGAATGTGAAAGTATAGAAAATAAACCACAAATTATCTCAGGGACCAAAAACCAATTTTGACAAAATAAGGACCAAACCTCACTATCATTTAAGTAATATAACTAAGTACATTAGTACTTAGTACATTACTTACATACTGGCTAGCATTTTCTGAATATTCGAAACTTGTTAAAGAATTTGAGCATCCACCTATTGCAAGCAGAAGAAAGTTTGAGATAATGGCAATATCCTGACAGACGATTTTTTTAGGCTGGAGTTAAATTGAACTTGGCATGACGTGGGATGAGATTGTTAGGAACTGATATAACCAATGTGAAAAAAAAAGGACTAATACTGGAAGTCATACATAACTAGGCTAATGGAAATTATGCCTGAAGAGGTTTGGATAAAGACAAAGTCCTTGACCAATATATCTAACTTTTATCCACAGCCATAATTTGTACACAGAAGAAAGAAAATGGTTAAGTGCTCCTGTGATATCATCCTTCCCTATTTATCCATGATCAAAGCTGAAAGAGTAGGGGGGCTGCTAGGGATGTAAGGTCCTTCACTCTGGTAATACGAAGGTCACTATAGTTAAATGCTGTCATAACTGTATAGCAGAAATCAAAAGATAAGTAAACACGATTCTTCAAGGAGGAAATCCTTTTGATTACAAGATATTCAGACATCGATGTAGACGATATTAATAAAGTAAGCATTAAATGTAATTTGTTGAGAAGTGAACAGTCATAGTGGCAAAGAGTCCTGGGAAAAGCAATATAATGCTAACGTAGCGGAATGATAGAACAGAATGGCTGACTGAGTGTATCTACAACCGGTTCTAAGAAATAAGAGCTGGCTATATACAGAAACAACATAAAAGTTGGGGAAATACATCTACCCATCTGAGGCTTCTTGCAACCCATGGTCACATAACAGATTTTTAAAGACCCAGGGAGTATTAGGGGTTTCTACCATAACCACAAGCCACACCATTTCACCAACCCTACTCTGACTGAAGAGTTTGTGACTGGAGTGAGAATCGGGCCACAGAGGAGCAAGGCAGACAATGTATTTTATCGGCCCAGCTGAGGCAGCTGGAAGCAAAGCAGACCAGTCCTCAGGGACAAAGAAGTCTTCAGCAGGTCACACATTCAAATGCTGACCCATCCCAACTCATTCTCCCACAGCCTTTTTTAGTCTACTCCACTGGTAAATTGCTTCCTCATAAAAATTTCCATCTTCTTTTTAACATGAACTTGGCTGCCTTCAGTGTTCAACAGTTGGTCCTTCCATGCTTTTGTCTGCTCAATTAAAGAGTACCTGGTATCAGCTGACTTCTGCCAATACAGTTCTCTATAGCCTGCAATCAAACAGCCTGCAATCAAGTTTCTTTCTTAACCTCTTTCTGCAGGTGAAACAGACAAAAAACTGCCTTCAACTCTCTGTATCCCCATTCCTACCTTTTGTGATACTGACTTCTCAGTCCCATTAGCTCTTCCTACACCATTCTCCTAAGTTGTTTCCCTTACACTACTTGAAGTTACTACAAGAAGACTGAAAGATATAGATAGGTATGAGATATATGATATACACATATATAATGTATATATACTATATGTATCAATACAGATATAATAGAATTCTGTATGATATAATATGTATACATGTCTATGGATATGTGTGTCATATGTATAAATATATGTGAAAAGCAATCACAGAAAGGAAGGGAGGAATCTATTGTTTGTGACCATGGTGGTTAGTACCAGAAGTAATGGGAAATTGCAGTCAGGAAGTTTGTTACAATGCATTTAGAAAACTTTAGTTTACCTTGAGAATAGGGAAGCTCTTAAGCTGTCTTCTATGAGAAACACAAGATGGAACTAGTATAAAATTAGATCTGCACATTATATTTTAAAATATACGTGTGTAACATAGCGGTTCGGTAGTAAATTGCAGGTGTACTCTACTATTTTATAAACTAATCTAGGAAGCAAGGTAGGGGGCAATTTCAAAGAGCAGCTGCATGTACTTCTGCTGCATTGGCAAAGCAAAGCCACGGGCTGACCTGACCTAGAGCTGGCACAGGTCTGCTCCCCACAGGAGCCCAGGCTGGGTGACTTCCAGGGGATCCTTCCCAGCCAGCATTTCTATATTTGTTTGCTTAATGCAGCAGGACTGCTGGACATAGCCACGAGGGATTCATAAATAGAAATGGCTGAATTTTGGAAAAGTAGCTTTAGCTGTCAAGGCAATGAAGACCTTGTCAGCCTTGATGTAGACTTAACCACTTTAAATATTGCATATGGGTGGGAGTGGGGAGAATCACCGTTTGGGTTAAAATCCCAGCGGGATTTGCATCCTGCCTTGTCGTGCCACTGGCCAGCACCATGTGTTAACAAAATAAGGGTGACCTGATTCTGGTAGCATGCTGTTTGGCTTTTAGAATGAATTGCTGTGAAATCACGGGAATTAGAGAAAATAGGGATTGGACTAATGAAGTAAGAGGTAGGAGGCACTGCCAGGAACGTGGAAGCGCCCCAGGGAGAACTGGAAACAGCAGCATTTCACCGGTCCGAGTGTGGTTAAAGGGGGGATACAATGTGCTAGAAAGCAAATTTGATGGACTAAAGCACATCTGGTTAGATTATTGATGGAGGCAAAGTTTTGCCTTGGTGCGTATGAAAGCAAAGTGTTACAATTCTGTTACTATTATTGTTTTTCCTATTAGTTATCCAGTATGACTCAATAAAGATTGCTTTTGTGCTAGGCAAACCCTGCGGATCCTATGATCTTCATCAGAATTTTCATTTAGCAAGAACACTCAGCGGCCTCTTGTCTAACTTTTTTTTTCAGGCTAATAGAGTATTTGTATGACAGGACAGCTCTTACTAATCTAAGGATTTAATAAGAGGTTCAGTTGCGGAGGTGTTTTTCTGAAAAGCAGAAGGATATTTATTCGCTCCTCAAATAGCCATGAGGAATGTTAAATTAAGAGGTTTGTAGTTTGAGATTAATATTGGGTTTAAAGGACACCTGACCACTTCAGCAGAAGTGGGTTTGCAACAATCAGAGCGATGAAGTAAAGAATAGGGAATTACTTCATTTGTTGCAGACAAGTCAGAAATTCAAGTCTTCGGTAAGCTTGGAAATTAGCCTGTAGTAACACATTTGAGTTCAGCTTCTCTCTGATAATCGCCTCTCTGATGGGTGACGTGACTGTATGGTGCAAAATGCATTTTCGTGGTATGGAAGTCTCAGCGAAATCCCAAACCTGTTCACCCTGTCTGGTCCCTCATTAGTGAGAATAAAAGACTCACAATCTCTCTCTGATAAGAGGAATTTGGGGGTCAACATTCAGCCATCAATACATGTGGAGAGCCTGGTCTGTGCTGATGAGTGCTGTTAACAGCATTACAGCCTGTGCCAGGGCAGGATAAAGGATTTCGTGCTACACGTGTCTCTGCTGCAGCAAGGAACAGGGAGGCTGCCTTAGCCTAGTTGCCTCTGCAACTAAATATTTGCAGCATACGTTAGATTTTCCCTATAAAAATCTCTTTTGTCAGAGTGGTATCAAGGATCCTAATGTAGATGAGATTCAAGCCCATATTGCACACTACGGTAATGCTCATTCGTTACAAAAGGAAGGGCTGCCGTTCAACACTGTGTTAATGAAATGGTGAGATATATCCATCTTGAAAGCACTGTGGGAAAAGGATGCTGAAGCAATTGATTAGGAATCAAGGAAAATTGAAAAGATGTATTTTTTATAAACCAGTGTTCAATATGTAGGCTTTGGCTGCAGCTCTACAAAATTCAGATTTACTCCTCATTAAGGAAAAGGATATACTCTTTATTTGCTGTCACCTAAGTTGACACCAGAAGAGCCATTTAATGAATCGTAATTAGGTTTTCCTAGATCTAAACTGGAAAGCAAAACAAAACTGCAGAATGTCACTAGTGTGGGCCATAGAAACCTGATATTTTACCCTGCAAATTCTCAAGATTTTGTTTTGCTTGCCAATTGTCATTCTTTTCTCCGTTGCTTTTGCAATGCCAGTTGCAAAATCCAGCCTTATTTTTATTTAGTGTAATACTTTTATGTGGCCCTGTTATGTAGTCAGAGCTACGCCTGTAAGACCAGTCAAAAGCAGGAAGGCATATTGCACAGTACTTGAGATTTATCTAGCTGATAATAACATGGTTACTTGTAAAACACTGAATGGAAATAAAGGCGTCTCTTACTGTGTTTTGGTTTGTTTTTCTTATACCAGGAAGTTCAATGACAAAGCCAGCTACCAATAAGGCAGTGGCAGCTCTGAGGATCTGGAAATTTCTGTTCGTTTGAAACAGTCAGAAAATGTTTCAAACCTTTGAGATAATCTTAAAAATAAGAATTCCTCTTATAAGGAAAATTGTGGGCATTATAAGACAGTGCTTTTGTTAATCAAGCTAATAATTTGTCTCTTTTAAAATGTTTTTTAAGAAAAAGGAACTGGCACACAGCTCAGATATCTAGTGTTTTGTCGATATGTGTTGCCTTGGGATCCTTATCTCTCAGAACAGAAAACTAAGCAGATTTCTTTTCACGTGATTAGGAACTTCTGCAAACCTGCACCCTTTTCTCCTTCACCTCCTCCATTTAACCATGTACTGTTTTGCTGAAAACTCCTCCCTCCCCCCACCCAGGCATCACACCGACAGCTTCTTCTGAGCAACAATCTCCTTGTTTCACCTTTTAGCCGTATCTTTCATTCTTTTTCTTCGTTGGCTTTTTTGCAGTCACCGTACTGCTTTTGTGAAAGGTCTCCTTGGCACATGCCTACGGTGTTCTTGAACTTTGCGTCCTCTCCTGTCACTGCGTCGTTTCTCTCCCTGTTCTTCCATCCACACACTCAGAAATCAATCAGTGCTGATTACCCACTACATCTACAGGGGGTTCAGAGCTGCAGTTTTGAAAGAAAGATTGTGGAGGAATGCAGGCTTCAAAGGGGGTCTCATTCTGTTGGATCAATTTGGACTGAGAACGTTGGAGTAACTTACTGTTCTCCAAAATGAATGGATTCCTGAGTTAGACACTTCCTATCAGCTGGCTTTAGGCAGCTTTCCTTACTTATAATGTCAGATTAATTTTTTCAG
>JANZLP010000011.1:8112713-8122780 GCA_026930925.1 Chelictinia riocourii
TCCTGACTCAACAGGGGTCTCTCATTTTCTTCCTTGAATTAATCCCCAAATAAGCAAGGCTTGTAGTATATGTTTGGTGACGTATGGTTACCATGTGTTATACGGTTTACTGACCTAGTTTCATGCCAGTTCTTGTTGTGAGAAACCACACTACCTACTGTTATGCCTTCCAAGTTCAGGTTGCTTCTGCCATAAATAAAATGTTCAACTGATTGTTTGGTGTTGCTTCACCTTAATTTAGCCCGAGGGAATTCTGAACTCACCACGACTCCTCCCTGCTCTGTACAGCACAGGTTGTGACACCTGTGTGTCTCTAGAAGGTGAGAGCTTCTTTAAGTGGAAAGGGTAGAAAGAAATAAAATCTACCATAGTGTTTGTAAAGGCCATATGATAACGAAGGAGCTATGTCTTTCTTGTGCATGACAGGAAAACAGACAATAATAATAGTAGTAGTAATGACAAAGTATGGGTAGACTGTATACATATATCTATCCAGCTATGTATAATATGTGAATCTTGAAATTATGCAGTCCTATGCTTATAAGGGACCAACTGATCAGCTAGTGCAATTCTATTAACATCCATCAAGCAACACGTAATTATATGCAGAGTGTATGACTCTTGTGCTTAGTTTTTTTATTGCTCATTTTGAGGTGAAGAATCTATTCTTCTTAGCAGAGACTCACATTCTGTTCAGGAAAACAAGTAAAGAATGGCTCTGATAAGCAGTCACTGATATTAATGGAAACTGCCTGTGTGGATTCCCCATTCATAAAATACTTCTGTAGCACCAACTCAGTGGTATTTGCACTGTAATCCATTATATTGTGTGATCTTGAAGTATGTTTTTTTAGCAACAGTAGTTCCTGGAATGATTCTAAGCTATAACAACACAGATATGTTACATTCATAATTTTGTTTTGCATTTAGACAGACGATCATTTATTTTACCTTGGGTGTCTTACACTGGGGGAAAAGCTATTTAAAAAAATGGTATTTTCAGGAATATAGCTATTTTTCCCAGTACGATTTCTTTGCAGATGATGAAAACATTTCTCACAAAGATTTAGTAGCAGCTAAAGGTTAAAAAAATTCTTAGTGCTGGGATGGGCCAAGCACAATCAAAAGTCAGGAGGCATGGTGGAAGAGCTGAGCCTTAGTAGCTGTGCGTGTACTGTAAGGCTGTAGTATGGCAGCTATGCCTAGCCTTGGCAGACTTTACATCAGGGCAAACCTGATCTGCATTACTTTTCTGTGCACACTGGTTTTCTTGGGAAGGAAAGAGAGTGGCCAGGCAGGGCTCTCCAGTGGGTTCCTCAGTCTTGGCATCTAGGTACCTGTGTAACAGAGACCTGTGTGGGTGTACAGTTCCCAGTGGAGACATGTCCAGCAAGAGTTTACATTGGCCAATAACCTGCTGACATTACTTCATCTTACAAACCTGCAGCCTTAGGTCTAAGTAGGTATTACTTCTTGGTCTGCTCTGTAAAAGCTAGTGGTCTCTTGGGCAGAGTATTTCTGCAGTATTCTTTATTGCTTCATTTTCTTGCTGCCCTATTACTTATGGTCATGGTCTTACTAGATATAGTGAGCTCAAATGGAAAACTTTAAGGACCACAGAAGCGATACCAGAAAAAATACTAAAAATTTCATAAGCTCTGTTCGCAACCATCCCCGTAAGAAATACTGATATTTTTTTTTCTTTCTTTCTAGTGTTGTGAGTCAGAGTATCTCAGATTTTCAGAGGATCACCTCTTTTCAGTATCGGAGGGGGGTAAGAACAGAGTTAGCCGAAATAACGTCCTGCTTGCATTCTGCAGTCTGGCATAATTTAGCATTTAAGGTGTTGATTGTCATGTTTCCCTCGGTATTACGTAGCTCCCACTAGCCCACGAGTGAGGAGAGCATTCATCCCGCACGTTCGCCTCGGCACAACCTGACGTGAAGCTCTTGCGCTAAGGAGACAATTAATTTTATAATTCCGAACGAAGAGAGCGACGCCTTAGGCGCTGTCGGCAGGCTCTGCCGGATCCATCCGAAAGGCAAGTCCCGTCTGGGTGATTGCACCCGGCCGCTGCCCGGAGGGTATTGCAAGGGTTAAGTCATTTTTTTTATAGAACGCTCATTTTTTACATTTCAGGATCCACTGCCACCACTTGCCGGACTCGTTGCGGGGTTGGCTTGGAAGAGATTTTTGGCTCGCGAGGGGAGCGTGGCGACGCAAACCTGAGCCACGGGGGGTGGCGCGGGAGCTGGTCGCTGCTTGTGGCCCCATATGAGGAGCTTCCAGGAGAGGCAGAATTCAGCATAAAAATAGGTGGCTAAGTACAAAAGGGAAGTTAGTCTTTCAAAAAAAAAAAGTCAATATATTATGCTTCAACTGGCCACATACTGTGCTGAATAGGTAAATTGTAATGGCTTTACAGGACACTTGTTTCTGACTAAAATAGCTTTTTGGTTTTAAAATCTCAGCCAGCTGGTCCCACCCTCCCCTCCTTTGCTGCTTACAAAATGAATCGCCTCGCTGAAGGCTGGCTTACCAAAATACAGGGTCACATCTGCAGCCCTTAAGCAAAACTCATATTGACTCAACCACACTTTTATAGAAATAAGGACTGCAGAACCTGGCCTTCTCTCACAGCCAGACCGACATATCTGATTAAAAGGGGAATCATTGAAGGAGCAGCTCCAAAGAATAAAACAAGCCAACAGTGAGAACTTCCATCCCTGCACCCCCTGTCTTTATAGTGAGCGAAACCCTGCCCTCATCAAAGTCAGGGACATAACTGACTTTGACTTACAGAACCAGAAATTTCACATTTTAAATAGATTAGATATGATCTCTGCAGATGCCTGGAAGAGCTGCAAGACCATCACAAATGATTTCCCTCTCCAAATATGATGTATCGAGCTGACTCATGCCACTCACATTAGCTGTGTTGCTTTATAAATTCAGCCTTTCCATCTAGTCTAGTCCCTGGTGTGTGTGTCAGACCTGAATGGGTCTGGATTTTATTTGCTGTTCCTCCTCCTTTTATCCTTGCATTTAGCAACAGAAACTGATAACTCCTAGAGCAAAGGATGACTTTGCTGCAGTGCTTCCAGGCTTAAAGTTGGTGGCTCTGATGAAGCATCATCGACATTTTTCTTAGCTATGTTCTCCCACACAACATTTTGCTTTAATTTGAGGTTTTGTGTTGGCAACGGATGGGGTGCATAGCACACAAGCTGGCTAAAGAGTCCCTTACAGAGAGAAAGTCTCCTTGGAACAGCAGATAAAGGCATTCCCTCCCAAACCCATAGAGCCAGCTGAGCCGCCAGCAAGTGCCCTACAAACTAGGGAAGAGCAATCAAGGAAGGAGAGGAGTGGAGCAGCCCAGGCGGCTTGCTGGTAGGGCACGCCTGGGGTCCTGCTCTGCGTGCACTGAATGGTATTGCCCCTTCAATGCATTCCTGGGTGAGGGTGATACCTGCTTCCTCCAAAGATGAATGCACTTCTGTGGATGAATTTTACAGTCCCTGGAAAAATATAAAATAAATTTAAAAAATTATGTGAGATTTAAATAAGGACTAACTACTCGATACTTTGAGACCTATATTTTAGGAATATAGGAAATGGGACATTCTGTTTGGTAGCAAGACAGCTGCCTGGGCTCTGCATTTAACCCACATCAGCATGCTGGTGCTGGCAGTGCATTGAGAGAGCCTGCCAAGGTAAGCCTGTAAAATTACTGGAGCTTAACTTTTACAGCCATAAAGTTCCAGGCAGTGATTTGTAGTTCCAGAACCACTCTAAATATTTTTTATTCTTGTCCTACCACTCCAAAATCTGGAACAATCCAAAGCCCAATTTTCTTGATATTTTTAGGAGAACAGTAGAAAATGGTGGAAATAAGTTGAGTGCTAGTAATTACTGATTATTCAGTAATAAAACTGGATGTCACAAGTGTTCCTTTTTCCTTGCCTTGCAGTTGCATGGGGTAGAGTGAACCATCGCTGCTCAAGAGCCAGTCATGCATGACTGTGGGCTCTGTACTCAGGACAGTGGCGAGTATCTGGCCAAACTCCTTGTAGTAGGGGCAGGTAGATGGGGAGCTGCTGGACTTGTGGTTATCTTCCTTTGCACTGTGGTAGGCTCTAGAAGTTTTTAATACACTCTTACTACATGGGACATCCATTTAATCTCTCCACCAGCTGTTTTAAGCTGCTTTCATACAAATGATGATTTTGAGGTTTTCTCAAAATCACATTATTGGCTGTAGTTACATCAAAATGACTGTTGTAGTCCTTTAGCCAGCTTGTTGCACCAGACCAGCATGTCCTAGAGGTTTCTGACTAAAGTCTTCCTGGCTGTACACCTCCTGCCAAAGTATAGGTGTCATTTGGAGTGAATGTGTTGACAGGTAAGCAGCTCCTGAAGCTTTGGAGGTGAATAAAAGTCCAGGATAAAGATATTGTGAGGTAGTATTAGGGAGTTATTAAATTTTAGTGCTGCTACCTTGACTTTAACTGTATCTCCACTGCCAGGTAGAAGAGTCAGAACCTGCTGAGAAGCCTGAGGTTTGCTTCTAGTCTTTATCCAGGAAAGCAAACCAGGTTCACAGGATTCATTAATCTGGGTGTAAAGAGTGTTTGAGAGGACTTTGGGCTGAAGAGTTTGAGTTAAGGCATGCAACTCAGGTTGACTTCTAATTTAGCATCCTGATACTGGTAACTTTATGCACTCCTGTATCAGCTCTATATTCAACCTAGAGCAGTGAGATATATGAATACTAGTGCCATGAGTGTTTAATTTGTAATTTTGCTGTGTCTACTCATATGTCTAAAATCACCCACATGTGCATTGTCCTTGCAGAAACAAACAGGCCCTTGGGAAAAGCGTGAGCAATGAAAAGTAATTTGGGAAGGTAAGAGGTATGTGTGAGAAGCAGTGATTACTGAAGCAAATAAAAACGGATTTTTAGGAGAAGAAGAATGGTGCAGGAAATCAAATAGAACAGAGATTAAAGAGCACAAAAGATCTGGGGAAAAAAAAGATAATGAATGCAGATGCCATCAGAAATGGATGGTAAATACGGAATGAAACTGGTAAGGAAAAAGATGCCTGCAAAACAGAAGATTTGGTAGAAGTTATTTATAAAATAAAAAAAGAAAGCTGCTATCAGCTAAATAAAATAGATGCTGTCTTATTCCTTCCATTTCAGGATAAATTCCTGACAGAGGCAGGTGAAATGATTGGGAAACATGCCTGTTTGATATTCCCAGGCTAGGCTATTAGAAACAGGTGAATTCTATATTGCCTGAATTAGAAGTCAATAAACTCCATTTACCTGTGCTTACTCTATGAAAGCCATCACTCGCTCATAAGTATACAGCTATCTAGGGATTTTTCAACTTGGTTATAAGCCCTAGTTCTCAAACTAGTATGTGTTAGGAGTGTGAATAGCAGACAGGAGCAGCATCGAGCGATGCAAAAGACCTAAAGGTAATCCAGAAGTCAAGTATCTTTCAGGAAGACTGAGGTCTACAGGAAAGTGCGAGCAAAACTCTGGATGAGTCCCAGCTACTAATTCAAAGGTAAGAAATCACTCAAAAGGGAAATAGTAAAAATCCAGCTTTTGGAATTACTATCATTTAGAAAATCCTGTTCCCTTTCTCAGGTCCTTCTTGGATTGTGCTACCTCCAGAGTGATATGGTCTTTCTCTAGAACATGTGTATATCTGAAAATTGTTTAGTGTGAGTCCTAATGAAAAAGCTATTAGTAAAGCAGTAAATAAGAAAGCAGTCCAGTGGTTAATGCCTAGTTCCAAAGAGCAGTTTGCAACTTAGCCTGACTGCATCGCATGCAATATTTCAGAGACTCAGCGTAACAGTATAGCAGTACCTAGCCAGATGTGAGGAGACAGTGACTTATTTTAACGTTTGAAACAGAATTAAGAGATAAGACTAGATAAAAATATGGCTTCAGGGAAGTGACATTTTGAATCTTAAAATTACTTTAATATCACACATTTGAACAATTTCATCTTTATAGTGAGAAGACTGTTTAGTCATTTTCCTTTCCCTTTTTCCTTCCCCAACCACAAAACTGTCTGGCTGAAGAATGTCTGAATGTCTGATGAAAAAAGTCTTCAGAAACGAGAACTGGAAGCAGGCTGTTACTCCAGCTAGATACTTCAGTTTAAATAAGCAAGGGTGTGGATATCCATCATATTATGTGGTTGGGGCACTGAATATGGCCATAATTCTAGTTTTTTTTCCAGGCATTCCAGGGCAAAGGAGGGGACCATCCATAGCATCCTTTGTCTTGCCGGTCTTGTAATGGCTGTTTCTCAGATCAATGGGAGGGAAAAAAAAGAACGAAAAAAAAAAGGTCTGCTCCCACTGGGAAAATTTTTCTCACATTCACAAAGCATTTTTAATTAATATCATGAAGACATGGAAAAAATATGAAAGGACCCATGTCTTCCCCATCTCCAGGGACTGGGCAGCTGCTTCCATTTTACTCAATGCTTCTAATAGCAGGAAAATTACTCCTTTGGGGTTCACTTGTGATGGGAAGGAGAATTATTGGTTTCTCGATTTTTGTGCATCTATTATGATTACACAAATATGTCCCTAGAAAGAAAACTGGAAAATGGGGCAGGTATGGTTCTGGCAGCAAAGAGAATGCCAGCCTCTCTTTTGCAGATTTTACCTGAACAATTTTATCAGCAGTATGACGATCCTGCGGGTGGGATTCAGTTCAGGACTAGAGCATCTGAGCAGAGATGCTGACATGTTGTGTGCTGGAGTTAGTGTGCCAGTCAGTGGAGGTTTGGCTAGCCTCGGGAGGGATCTGGCCGGCCAGCCATCTGCCTCGGAGCTAGCAGAAGCACACGTGTACTGGGTGGATCTCCACTCATCAAAGTGGGAGTTCAGCCCCCTAACGTGCCTGTAAACACCTAGATGTGGAGTTGGCTGTGTTAGTCTTGAACTGAATCTTATTCTTCTAGGCTGTGCTATCCTGCTCAGGCAGACTGTTAATTATTTTTTTCCTTTCCTTCATTCCTGCTCTTTGTTACCATAACGATTTGCTTTCTTGGGCAGTAATAATTACTTAGTCACAGCAATGTGGATTCGCAGTGCAGCAGCTGTGATGTATTAAGCCCATGTGGAGAGAGAATTTTACTTCACTGTAAAGATGGAATAAACTATGGTTCATTAAGACACATGGATCACTTTTAAATAAGATAGATCAGAAACATGCAGTGGGAGTCAGTTCACCTGATTTAAGCACAACACTAGTCCTAGCTCTGAAGACCTAAATGAGGCTTTTCTAAAACAGATGTCTGAAGTGCTCAGGGAGAGAAGTCACTCTCGTCCTCCAGAGAAAGACCCTACTGTATTTAGGTGCATCACTTTAGCGTACAGGACTTAAGTGCGTGGCTACAGTCCACGCTATTCGCTTGAGCAGTCGGACAGCCCAGCCAGAAAACTACACCTCTGCTGCACCTACTGTGTAAGCTACAGTGCAGAGCTGCACTGTAACTCGATTAGACTAAACTAATTATTCCCAGGCCATTTCTTCCTCCCTGTTGACATTGTTTTTGACACAAGAGTGCAGGCCTGATTACTGCCCTTGGATGCAATTATAACACAAACAAAACCCAACACTTTGACAACTGATCATAGGAGGCTAATGGAGCAGGGACTCTCAGTTCTTGTTCATGTCAGAAGGCACAGAAATGAAACTGCATTCTTCCCCCAGTATTAAAAGCAAATCACTTAAAGTCCCGGAATGCCTGTAAGCCATTTTTAAGTATGCTTTAGCTATTGGTATTTGCTAGAACTGCTCAAAAGTCTGAGGAAGAGCATCCTTAAGCTGCCTATCAGAAATGCCAAATGGTCAGCACAAAACTACATCAGTGTTTTGTCAAAATGCTGAGAAAAGTGGAAAGTTCTTATCTTTTTGTTCCAGGATGGCAGCTGAGTTTTATCCTTACTGAGAAGGAGTATGAGCATAATCTGTTTTAGTGCAGAAATCCGAACATTTGAAGTCTAGCAATGGCTCTGGGCTGAAGCTGATCCATGAACCAATAGAAGCTTCAAGAATAACACTGGTTTCCTTATTTAAGTGTTTTCATCAGTCTTTGTTGGGAATGCTTTGTACTGTTTCTGTTATACCTCTGGCATAACAAATCCTCTATTTTAAGATTATAAATCACTCCTGAGTACTTAACTGACAGTTGAGCTCCTTTTTCTGCACATCTGAGATCCGGCGCTTATATATGTGAGTGAGTTCCTTCCCCTACAGAGCAGCGTATTAGACCCCCTTAAGACTCTGGCAGCTGAAAGAGTGAAATAAAAGGCACCTTTGTAGGTGACTTCCATTCACACATCATATTGAGCCTAACTAACCTCTGCTATTGGCTTCAAAGGCCCTGAATAGGGCAATGAATGTACAACCGTATCAAGTCATTACATGTAGATTTTCAGATTTTTTCCTCATTTCAAAAAGGACTCTATATGTTTGTATAACTTTTATAACAGTATGACAGCAGGGGCCTGCTGATCAAAGGTACTGGGTCCAAAAAAGTGGGAAGCTCATATACAAAACTGTCTTGCAACAGCATCTGAATCCAGCACCACATAGCTAAGTCTTGTCTGAGAAAATCACTCTGCATGCACCCCGTTCATTTCAACACCGTGGCATGTTGGAACAGTACATTGGGAACAGACTCTTGAAATAAGATGCTTGCTAGCAAAGGACAATTTAAACAAGGTAAACAATTTTAAGAGAGACTTTTTGACTCAGTTTGCCTGATTCTTTTGTACATATATTTTAATTCCTAAGAAGAAAATACTGGATCAATTACTATCCATTCCTACAGGATTTTTTTGGTTCTTTTTTAAACTCCAAATACAGCAGAAAATAGGCTTACATTCTGGAAATTATGTTATAGAACCAAATGCACACATAGTTTGTATTCCAAAGGGCTTGTGTCTTACCTATTTTTGCTCTGTAAATGGCAAAGATGGGTGTCAGAAATCACAGGAGTACCAAGGAGCTCCAGCGTATTGCACATTAAAATAAAACAAGAGCAATGCGTTATTTTTAAAGAGAATTCCACTTAACTCTCCCAATATACCAACTGTAAAGCTCTAAGCATATCCCATCATCTTTCAGGAAATATGTGATTTTTTTTTTTGCCCTACATTTTCTAGTCTGCACTGTTCTATTATGTCAAATTCATTCATGAGTTTGTTCTTTTCAATTCTGAACATTTGTCGACTAGAATGTTTTTTTGTGGGAGTTCTTCACTGGGCAGATTAAAGAAACTTTTTCTCCTAAATTCTTCAGTAAAAACCTCTACATTCATTGTGCTTTCCTTCCTTAATACATTGCTATGATGAGTTCTTACTTCTTCCAGTATGATCTAACTAGAGGACACAGTAAAAATATTGTATTAAATTCCCTTCTTCCAAAACAACGTTAGATCTAGTTCTGGCCTAATGTGTTTCCTTGGGTGAATGGAAGGTTATAAAGATAACTTACTGTTATATTTCAAGTGGTATCTGTATTCACTGCAATCTGAAGGAAGAATATGGTTGTATGATTCAGTCACAGAATGTTAATTTGAAATACATCTATTTCCTCCTTAGATCAATACTCTTGTAGCATAAATATTTTAATATATATGCAAAGTTGATGGTATCATTTGAAAAGCAATACAGGCACAATTTATTTTTAGGTAAGTCTTGAACGTTAGATATTTTATTACGGCTACCAAAATAATTGACCATCGTTTTTTCTCAAGTTCATCTATTTGTCTTGTTTTCACACATCTGAAGGGGAAGCTGTGAAAATGCTATGTTATACCCCATTTTAATTAAACTTCAGAAGTGTTTTCATATCCTTGTTGCTTTCAGGCAGTGGGCCTCAGTGCAAACAATCCAACTGAATGATAAGTTATTTGTATCAAAACACTTCATAATAAGAGAAATGTAATGGAACTAATCAATTTGTCATACATGTGACTGTTTTGCTTGTTTTTCCCTCTCCTTTGGGTAGTAAAGGGGGGAA
>JANZLP010000011.1:8371537-8383410 GCA_026930925.1 Chelictinia riocourii
AGAAGATATTACAGAGATGTCAAATCCTCTGGATAATCTAACCGGAATCTCAGATTAGGCATTCAAAATTAGTAGGTGTAGTTACCAACGATCTATACTGACAAGAAAAAAGAAACGTTAGGCCTTCAGAAAGCTCTGTGATCCACTAAAAGCTGTAAGGGTTTTTTTCTTGGTGTTAGGCACACGTAATATTGAAAGTATAGGCCACGATTAAAGGTCATGACTCAAAGAACCACTATCAGCAGATGATGCAAAATCATCAGGGAGGCCAGGAAGCGAGCCAGCCATTCAGGACTGCATTTCTAACGTAGTCACAGGTCCTGTATTATTCTGAGCTGCAGTGATAGCTCTGTAAATAGGATCTCTCTACTCAAGAAACAATCCTAAAACCTTATTAGGGAAGAACCTCATTATATACTGGAAAGAAGAGCTGGTAAGCAACATATGAAAAATATATTAATCTGCAGTGGGAACCTTTCCTCTATGAGAGAACTCACAAGTACTTAGGTCCAGACAGAAAAAAAATACGTTCTCTGATGTTTCTGCTGTAGTGGTTTACATAATCAGAAACCCCATATATTAATGGAAATTATTTTGGAGAAATTAATCTGCTTTAAGAATTGAAAATGGATTGTATGTTAATATTGTTGTATCATGGAATATGATTCGTTTTATAAAAAGGCAGCTTCCACTGAATGGAGGAACTGACAGGACAAAAGCTCATATGCCAATACACAGGTATGTTTTACCAGGTGTTTGAGCAGAAGTAGCTGTAAGATTTCCATGTGCATGTCTGAGCATGAGAAGTTTTTTCTGGGATTGGAAAGGATTATGCATTGACTTCACAAGGCATGCAAATATCACAACATGTTCCAGCCCTTCTGTTACTGTTAAAATAAACACAGACATTGACAGACCATAACAACTTAAAAAATCAATTCTTACTAAATTTTTCATCTAAGTCCTGGCATACAGACTTTATTTTAAATGATTCTTACCTAGCTCACCATTGCCTCTACCTCAGCTATTTCAAAGCATCTAATTGTGGTGTTCCAACTCCTACTATTTTCAAAGTAAAGAAACAGAAACCCACTCCTTTTTTTGCATCAAGGTTACATAGGTAGTCCTGTCCTGTATTTTCTAGTGACTAAGGAAAGAGCCAGGCAGCTAGTTTAGGAGAGATGAAATGTTCCAAAACGTTGGGTGTCACAATCTCCGGCCACTGTGATAAAAATGTCAAGACTGACACTTGCTGTTTTAAGAGCTAAGTTTGGTGTCTTCTGTGCTTCTTTTTTCACTTAACTTGTTCAGAGTTAATATTGGAGTTTCTGGTAAGTTGCTAGGCATTTAAACAGCATTTAAGTAGAAGTTTTGGAATCCTGATTTCTTCTTTCCCAGCTCATCAAATATTTCATAAGGTTATGCGTATTTGAGAAACTTTCCGTTTTGTAGCTTCTCCTAGAAAAAAGGAAGTTGTCAGATTAAAATTGGATTTGGTCACCTTGACACAGCTGTTTCCTAGATATGGAATAGAGTTTTTTCAAGTATTATGCAGTGGTATATAGGTAAGGCCCAGCAGCTGTGTCAGGAACTGACATGTGGAGAGCAGTGACGTGGTCAAAAGAAGTTTTAAAAATGCCCTTTTTTAAAAAAGATCAGCTTTTACCCACAAATATCTATGTCTACTTTGACTTTGATTTTGGTGGTAGTGCCATCATGAATGCATACTTGGTTTTTGTTCTGTGTTGTGGGGTTTTGTGAAGACTATAACATTCTACAGAAGTAAAGATTCAAGATCTCTGCTTACGATGAACTCCCAGTCCCATGTTGACGATGGTGTGATTGGTGACCTAACAATGTTTTGAGTTGTGGCCAATTTTATGAATGAAAACGTTATTGCAGTCCCCACTCAAAATTAAGATATATTAAAAATTGCCACAAACACATATATACAATAATGGATAGATGACAAATTACACCTAGTCTTAATGCAGGGTTCTTTCATAATAAGGCATTCTGAAAGTGAAAGGTATCATTTTCAGGCAAAAAATGGGACTTCCTGCTATGATAAAATTAGATGAATATTTTTATAGGTGATGAGAAGGATTTGGGTATTTTTCTGTGCAAATTAATAAAGTCAAGTCCTACACTTCTGCAAACTTATTTATAAAAAACTTTCAATATAATCTCCCTAATTTTAATATTGGCAGTACTCTTCAAGTGGAAAACTTCAGTTAGGCTTACCATACTAACCTACAGGTTAATGGCTTGGAGAAAGAAGGCTTTGTTACTTGCGAATGAACAAATTTGATACCGATTTAATTGAAAGCCTGAAAATCAATGCCACTCTTAAGAGTCACTTTTCAGAGTGGAACTGCACTTTACGCTGCTTTAGCATCTTTTTGTTTTTCTAGCGATTTTATGACTTGTGTAGGTTTTACAGTCTTGTCTTTGAAATAGGTATTTTTTCCATCTCAAAGATGGACAAACTGACATAGAGAGGTTAAGCAGGTTGCCTTTTCTCAAATTGGACAGTAGGAAAACTTAAAGTTGGCAAGGTTCAGTGTTACCCTTGGTGTAATTGTACCATTTCTGGAGGATGAGAACTGAATCACTTGTAGTTAGTTGTTTTGCAAAGTTGTTTGTTTCCTATAGGGAAACAAACGTGTTTGTAGCGAGAGAAGCTACTGGGATTTGAATTGTGGTTAATTATTTGTATGAAGATAGAGTGTGTAGGCTGATTTGTAATTTAAAATCTTCTTATACAGTGTTGCAATAGATTAAAATCAGGAAGTCTTTGACTACCCAGCAGTGTTGACTTTCTGTGGAGTCATTCGTAGGCTCAGGAACCCCTAAACCGGTAAAACATGTGAATGTTGTCTGTGGCCTGCGTGTTGCTAGTACCAGCTTCTCGAAGGTGATGGATTCACATTAATGACTCTTGAAGTCTTAGAATTTCTTGATAGTAGTTCAAGACCTTGAATAAATAATTTATTCTAATCAGTAAGTGTTAGGTTTTTTTCATAATAATGAGCTGTTCCGATCAGGAAATCAAGGGAGAATGGGACATCTCTTGTGTTACTCAGTTGTACTTGGGCAGCAGTGGCCAGCTTAGTGTCCGTAGAGTAATTCTAATCCATGAGATATCCAGCGTTAGGCGGCTTTCGATTTGGCATGTGACATGGCGGAGCTCAGTGTTCAGGCAGCCCGTGGTGAACTCGCTGCGTGTAACTTTACCCTCGTCCGGAGGGAACCTGCTACACACCAAGTTGGAACGGTTTCTACGTCTTCAGCCTTTTGTGGCAAGTGATGAAACATGCCGATCAGTAAATGTATTGAATTTTTTTGTGAGCAACTCTGTACTCATCTCCGTGTCTTTCGTGTGAATATTTTTCCTTGTATACTTTCCTAGATCATGGTATTAAATCTCTTAAGTTGTTCGGTGTATGATGCGTTCTGCTGTCTTAATCTTTTTATTGAGACGTTTCTTGCAAAATCTACTTTCCTTTTTTGCATATCAGAGTCTGCAAATCCTTAATAGACAGTTGTCAGTCAGTATGCAAGTTAAAGTGGGAGGGAAGAAGAGTATCTTCCTGTAGAATTGAAATTATTTTGCTATTCAAGATCCTGTCAATTTAATTGCCTTTTTCTGCTTCAGAGCAGCTCACCTGCATAACCTCTTGTAAAGCAGACACTGCAATGGAAGAAGTGTTAGACCTGTGCGTGCAGGTTGGGCAGGACTTAAATTTTAATTTCCTAAGGGATCATTACCCTTTTGGTGCAGCTTCTTGTCTCGCGTGCTTAGGTATGGTCAGTTAAGTGCCTATGCACAAATGCTGCTGTTCTGCAGGAGAATCACCTCGAGTTCATGAACAGGCTATTATTATCTCTTTCATTAAGCTGTCAAAAGCCAATTGGATAATAAAACTGTAAAGCAATTTCAACTCTTTTTCCTTCCTCGTTCTTGAAGGTAGCAGTCCTGCCCTGACCCTTTCCTGGTTAGGTTTGCCCGTGCGGTGTTACTGAAGTTTTGAAGAAAAAAGATCAAGAAGAAAATAACTGTAGGAGTCAGAACCGGGAGTTGCAGAAGAGGCATGCGCTTCCTCTCGGGATGTTTAACGTGATTTTTGGAAGAGTCACAGAACACTCTCATTCTGTAACCTGCAAAGCAAAAGAAAAAATGAATGTCAGGAGAGATGAGATTAATGAAATAATTCCGTCCAGGCTTCACATGTGAAACTTAGGTCTTTGCTGTATCCTTAAAGGATGCTTAAGAATGTAGTGAAGTTGAAAATATATGCCAAAACTGTTCGAAACTGAGAAAATATGAGTAACTGCTAAACATAAGAAGAGAACAAAGTGTGAAATCTAGATAACAACCACCATTTTATTACCTGCAAATCTGTTCATTGCAATGACTGTGAAAAAGAAAACTAAGAGGACTGTACAATATTAAAGGTAATTGATTTTTAAAATATGATTTGGTTTAGGAGGTTTAAGGGTTTTTGTAATGTTGGCTTAAATGTAACAATAGGAATAAACAGACTGCAGTTTCTGCTTGAATGTTTCTGTGTTAGGAGTCTGGTCTTTCAGCAGAAAACAAATATTCTCTATCAACTCCACTAGCAGCTTTATCTTGCTGTAATACAGGAAGGCAAGACACGTTACACTGAAACAGCATCCAAAGGCCAATGCAAGGACAACACACACAACAGATGCTCAGTTTTAGGGTTTATTTCATCTGCTAACATTCATTCTTGATCTAGACAAAAACAATTAGATGATTTCTTTTTTAAATCCAATTTTTCTTGTGGAAGAAAACAACCTTTTAACACTTTTTGTAAGATGCTATAAATAAATATATAAAGCTTTAAGTGTTACTTGGCTCAAGTTAAACAGTTTTTATTTTTTGTTGGTTTTAAGTTCCTGAAGTGGAAAAAAAGTGCAAACCATACACATTCAGCCCAATGGAATGACTTCAGCCACAATCACTTTCAGAGAAGCTGAATCTGTTTGATCTACAATATGGAGGATGGAAGGTGGGTAGGGGGACAGTTTTATTTTTTTACCCTCAGTCACACAACTCCTAGAAGATAAGAACTGAGTTTCTTGGTAGGTAAAGCACATAAGAAAGGGGAGAGGAAGAAAAAGAAAGTCCTGCCTGCATTGCCCTTTCCCTTGCTTGTGCAGATTGTGCAGCAGAGAGGAAAGAGACAATATAAGCAAAGCCTGAGACAAAAACAAATGACAATGAAAAATAAAATCAGGTACCAGTAGGGATAGTGGAAGAGCTTGTGGCTGTTGCATGTTTGCCTGGCAGGCTATACACAAACAGGAACTTCACACTGAGAGAGGGTGGGGATTTTTGTCTTCTCCTTATGAAGAAAAGATGAAAAGGGGCAATAAAAATAAGTTAAATCATATTCCAATATGTACAAAACAAATCATGCTCAGTAAACCATTTGAATATAAAACTACTCATTATAGTACAACTCTCTCAATCCAGTCTGCAGAATTGACACCTGGGGGAAAACAGCAAAGGGGAATTGTGGGGCTTTGAGGGATGAGACAGACTCATTTGCAAATCTTGGGGTTTTTCAGCTTGCATGGCTAAAAATTACAGAGGAAACCACCTGCAGCTGGGACAATACAGGCTTTAATACCCATGTGCTTATCAGGACTGCATTCAACTTGGCAGAACTCCTGTAGATGGGGCAAAATAAATAGCCACAGATAGCTTGGATTGTGTGCGCAGACATGAGCTCCACTGCTCACTGGTTTACCCAAACTGCTGCTAACAGACCTGTGCTTTGAAGGCTTTGCTCTACGGCTGATCAGGCAGCGAATCCTGCATTAACTTCTGCCACTGCAACATGATCTGCTAATATTAGTGAAAACAAGTACAAAAAGATAACGTAGCCAGCCCTGTGATCTGAATCCAGCAAACAGTGTGAGCTGCTTTCCACGCTATAGCCCTGGAAATACAATGTTTTGCATAGTCTGTGTTGTGGATTCCTGTAGTGCTACCCGTTTTTGTGACATTCGGAAAATTCTATGGGACAAGAGGGGGTCTGAGTAACTCTAAATGCCAGTAAGAAGCTAGAGATGCTTTTAACCCCAGGATATAAATCTTGTTCAGGTCTTGTTCTGTAATGTTAGTCATTACCTTCTGTAGCTGTTTGGTGTTTTCTGTGAAGTGATTTGATGGACTCAGAGTGAAAACTTCCTGACATGTCTGTACTGCCACTGTGGTGGTCCTTCTGTCTTGCTCATACTCTCAGCAACTGTGCTGCCCTTTCTGCTCCTGCAGGACAGCCCTGGGAAAGAGGATTCAAAAGCTTGTTGGGATCTTCGTTATGCTGCTTCCATTGCCATCCCAGTTTTGTAAGCAAGTAAGGGACTATGGGGTGCAAAAAGATCAACCTGAAGTGCTCCCCATTTATTCCAAAATGTTGGGCATGAAGGGAGAAATTCAGGCAAGCCAGAAATTCACACTGACCCTTTGTTGAGGTTTTTTTTGTTGATGGCTGTGAACCCCATGACAGCCTGAGTCTGCAACCTTACCAGTCAATCCGGCATTTTTTGACCTGGGTAGGGTACATGGTGGCATCTCACTGTCTGGAAAACTTTGGAGGAGGCAAACTCCTTCAACAGAGTTAGCTGGGATGAGACAAATGAGCAATAGGAATTCTGGATATTTTCCATGAGTTCTCCAATTCAGGCATGTTCTCACATACTTGATGATCCTAGCTAGTATTGCCAAAAAAACCAAACAGGAGAGATCAGATTCAGCTTGAGAACACAGGTTGTATTTACTTACTCCTTTCCATCATACCTCATTTCAGCTGTTGCCAGTAGATGATACTTGGGATTTATTTCTCTCCAACAATATAAAAGGATAAATTTGGCAAGGTGATACACTGTTCTGTATTTCTTTTTCAGTTCAGAGCATCTAAGTATCCAGCACCCGTTACATGGGATACCCAAAGGTACCTTTCATCATCCTGTTTCTAATGTGGGCTTATTTTCCCAGAATACTGGGAAAACTGGTGGAGAGATTGCCTCTAGAACAATTTGCGAATGCCTCTTTAGATGTGGTGTAAACAGCTGTTGCGTTCTCTGCCAATCTTTTTGGCTCAAATCCTTGAGTCTCCAGTGTGGACTACTTTCCATTGAGTACTTCTGAATCAAAGTAAGAACCTGCTTGGCACATGCATTTCTGAGTGTGCTGTTTGTCAGAGGACTCTAGAGCTGTGTTTACACTTCCCTGAGACCTCTAATCTTTTTACCCATACTTTCTCTCCCAGGTGTCAATACCCACCTCTGTTGATTCTTGCTCTGCAACCCTTCATGCAGCAGAAGTGCCTGAGGAGCTAGCAGCTCTCTTGCTTAAGTGCAAGGCTCAGGACTAAACACCCAGCACTGCAATATTTAGTTTTTTGTAAGAGGTACCCGAAAGCCTCAAGTGAAGACTCAGGAGACTCCTCCTTTGTGCTTCCCCTTCCTGTGCCAGCCAGTTATTTCTGGAAAGGTCAGCGGTTTCTGTTAAGAGGGTGCTGCTGCAGAAGAGGGTGTCTGTGTTAGTATCAGCCAGAAACATGATGTTTCGCAGGTTACCCGAGTACAGGATAAAGCTGGCTGTGTTAAGGCAGGCAGCCGTGTGCACTTGTGTACTGGAAGATGGCCTCTCTGCTGCAGGCTCATGTGGCTTCAGGTAATCTATTCACTGGCCACCTCTTGATGAACCTGTTGCTGAATATCCTGCAGGAGGTTGAGACATCTTCTATTAATAGCAGACATCCTACAATAAAATTACTTGCCAGCTTAACTTCAATAGCAAGCAAACACATACTCTAAACCAAAGATGATGCATTTGTAAGGCTGAATTGTATTCTACACGTCCGTAGGTATGCATAAAGTGACCATGGAAATTTTAGGTAAAAAAAATAATTTCATAGTACAGATTAAAATAAAGAAATCTCTCTAATGCACTTTAAAAAATACAATTTATTGTTTGGGAAAAAAAAGAAGAAAAAAAAGAGTCTTTTTTCTATGTATCTTGCAAGGCTTTTGAACTGATCCTGATTACATGCTACTTCACATAAGTGTTTAAAGATGTTAGTCCCTCATGGTTACTAACTACAATGCCAGCCTGCTCCACTTCACAGATACTTCACAACTGCTTAAAAGTTTCTTTACAAATCAGTTGCCTCTACTTTTGAATTAATTTTACACTTAATAGCAATATTGCAAATCTCCAGATTCATAGTCCAAGCACGCTCACAACCTTCTCCTGAGATGCAGCTTTCAGATAATAGACCTCTACCTTGCTAGAACTATCGCCCTGATACCATCTGCTTTGACAGCTCTTCTTCTGTCATCTCTTTTTCTGGCATTTGCTATGCATTGTCCTACTGTCTCTGCAGGTCTTACCTGTTCCATTTTCTCTCTCTGGCGCTTAGCCATTTGTGATTAGGGAGCCTCCAGAGCAATTCAAAAGCATTTTTATAGGCAATTTTTCCTGTGGACATTTTGTCTTGGCTGATCTTTGAACTGTGATTTGGCTCTTCTCCTGCTGTACCATTTATATTTCCACTAACCCAGTTGCTGTTGCAATTGCAGTGGCTATTCTAAAACTATCTCAGACATTCCTGCAAAATTCTTGAAATATAATTTTTTTAAATCTTGGTTATTAAGTGATCTACATTTTATGTTTACTCATTAGCAAGTCACATTACACTACTTCTTCTGTTTCAAACCCTAGAAAAATCTTCTCTGCTAACCAAAAATGAGATCCGGAGACATAGTTCCCAACTCTTCCACCCGCTGGCAGTTTCATGGTTTGAGGACCGGTCAATACGCTGCCTGATCAAGGTGCCCCAGTGGCAGGTAACTGCTGTAACAAGCATTCGTACTTGGGAGCAACCACACTGCTGTGCCAAGAGTCTGCTCCGGACTCAGGGACATAATGGAGCCTTAGACACCCTCTGACGACAGGAACATCACCTCTTCTTTTGTGTCCCGTAGGTGGTACTTGGGGCAGGTGCTCAGGATGGGAGCCGGGGTCCCCTGCAGAGATCCTACGGGTGCAGGGAGAAAAGCTTTTGGTGGCAGGCTCCTAACTTCCCCTTGCATTTAGAAACCATGCTGAACTGTCTTGTCTGCCAGAGAAACTGGCTCTAAAAGCACATACAAAAAACATTCAGGACGATGAATATTAGGCAGCGAACACTGGTATTTACGGCTGTACAGGGTTTCACTCCAAACCGCACCACCGGGTATACTCCGAGAGCTATTCTAAGTCTTTAATACTAGGCTTAACTTTTCCTAGGCAACAGGGTTAGGGTTTCTAGGGAAACCTTTTCTGAGGAAGGACATGAAGAAGAGAGTGGTAGCACAGTAAATTTAGTCCTCCAAGGAATTCCAGAAAAGTGGGGGAAGTCTGTAAAACGTAGACAGGAAGGTGAAAAACACATCAGCTGGATCGAGTTGAGTGAGCTGGGAAAAGGAGGGAAGCGAAACCCACAGCTTATAGCCAAAACGCAGGGTCTTCAAAGTCAAGAATTTGAACTCTCGTCATGGTACATGAAAGCACACCATCTCTTGCTGTCACCTGCCCCCGTCTGAGTCTCCCACCTCTGCTTCCCCTTCTCATCCAAATTCTTGCACGCCGTATTTCAGCTGATTTCTGGATTGTCACACCCTCCCATAGCTGTTCTTATAACTCCCATTTACAGCACCTGCTGCTTAATCTTTTAACGTGTATATTTAAAACAAGTATCTGTTATAAGCTTTAAAATGCACCTTTACCGTTGTTTAGTATCATTTCAGATCAATAGGCATCACCGACAACAATTTTAGTCATTAAGAAGATCCATAACAAAATCAAAGTCACAACTTGCTGCAAATATTAAAAAGCTGTGATGCCATGCACTGAAAAAAAAATAAAATTAAAAGATTATGGTCATCCAACCACTGACCTAGTTTTAAAATGATCAGTTTTTACCTTTTCCTCCACCAACTGTGCAACAGCAAGATCTCATCTGAATTTACGTGGGAGCTTGGGAATGAAAAACTAAGGAAAGGAATTCTTCAGTCTGTGCATAGTCAAACTATGGATTTCCTTGATGCAGGAGATTCGAATTATAGGATCAATTCTAAGAATGACTGCCTGTGTAATCTTATGAAAGCTAACATGTGCTGCACTGCATACCCAACTAATCTTATGATTCAAGACATTAAACTGTAACTTGCCCTGCTGAAAAAGAAGCTGTTTTTTCTCCATGTCATGGTGTTGTGACACTGGGATAGGTTCAGTATAGTTAAGTAAATAAATAACATGTAAGGGAAAGAGTATTTTTTAATTTAAAAAAAAACAATTCTCTAATTCATGTTTAGATAGACAATTTTTAAGTACTGATTTAATTATTTTTTTTTAATCTATTTTCCATTGTGTAATTTCCATTACATTAACAGACATGCGAGCGAGCAGACAAATTCCAGGAATAGGACAGATAAAAGCTGCCCTGGGGAAAAACAGCCCTGGGCCCACACACGTAAAGAGTTTAAGGCTTGTTGACAAATCAGACCATACCCACAAGCAAAGAATAGGGTCTAAGAAGGAAATCCACTTGGGATAAAAACTCCTTTCTTTTGCATTTTGAAGCTGGGACAAAGGTCTCTGCAATCAGTTGTGAGAGAGGGAAGTCAAAGAGAGGGTGCGTGGGGAACCTCGGCTGAAATTAAGGAACTGTGCTTGGAAAGAGGGAGCCTACAGTCTCTTCAAGCAGTGCTGCTTCGTCGTTGCTGATTATGATTAAGTGCTGAGTCAGCGTATTCCTTCAGTCTCCTGACAAAAAGGATAGAAGCAAACAAGGGACAGCGAGGACGGCTAAGGCACCAGGAAGTGAAACAAATAATATCAGAGGGTCTTTTTAGAAGTGGGTAGCCTAAAATCTGCCAAGGGCTGCTTGGAAAAGAATAGACCTGTTAACTTCTAGCCTCTTCTAATCTGCATTTTCTGTTAATCTAGGTGGCATGTAATTTAATCTTTTTTTTTTTTAGCAATCAGAATAATTAATCAATGAATAACTGCCCAAGAGCAAGAGGCTTTCCATAATATGACATCTTTCTGTTAAGAGAACACAGTCTTCTAAAAGTTCGGTCAGCTCACTTTTAAACTTCCGAAAGCGTATGGCCTCGTACGGAGGTCAGGACACAGGGCTTCCTTGTGGTCCTAACACCCAGCATTCTGTAATTCTCCCCAGTTGCATGGTTGCCTCCTCAAAATGCCTTTCAAGTGTTTCTGCTGAACGTGTAATTGCTATAATGGCCAGGTTCCCAGTGGTGAAATTACAGAGGTATATCGCCTTGCTAAAAAGGAGTATTTGTGGGCAGTTAACATCAAGATGATAAGCAGTGCTTATATATGAGAAGTATACATGTATGTTCATTTACAGTTATTGTGAACTTCTAAGAAAATATCAAATTACAGACTGGAGAAAATATATATTATTTCCTTCATAACTCACGAAAGCTCAGATGACATTTTAAATAACAACAAACTGAGACTCAGTATTAAAATTGTTAAGCACGTAAATTTTAATTGAGTTGCTTATAGTATCTTAAATTACACTTTAATTATCACATTCTGCAGGATTACTCTCTTTAAGTTATGAATTTATTTATAATTTATTTTTTAAATACTGCTTCTTTTGCCACCTAAATTTTTGGCAAAGATTTATTGCTTACAGAGAATAATTCCAGGCCATTTCCTCACAAATGCAACACTGAAGACCACTTTAGGGAGTCATTTAGCCTTTCTGCAATGTTCATAACCTTCAACACAGACTGTGACGTTTTTCACTTTTAGG
>JANZLP010000011.1:8430742-8441105 GCA_026930925.1 Chelictinia riocourii
AAAAAAACCCCAAACAATCAAAAAACCAACTTGCCTGACTTTCCTGACCCTGCAGTAGTATTAGGCTTTGTAATTAAAGGCTTTATTGTTAAAGGCTTTGCTCCTGAAGAAGTGGATGGTTGCTCTGTAACAGCCACATCTGTTATCCCCCTATTGCTTCTAGTGCGCACAAGGGAAGAGGTTTCAGCTGCTTTTCCATTCATCTGAGGTGGAGCATGTCTCAGTGCTGTTGACCGTGCAGGTGCAGAAGATGAAGAAGTGGCAGAAGTTTCTGCCTTCTGCTGAGGTTTTATTAATCTCCTCTTCCTTTCAGGGCTGCAAAAGGAGTAACAATTTGTATCCCAGGTGATGACTTTTTTATTTTACAGGAATATATAAAATTAAATGCTAGTGTCTGAGATTGTGGGAGTAAAACAATCATCTCCGTATGAAGTATGTTAAAAATATGACATTTACTGTGGAAATTCATGTAGTTGTGAGCCTCTGAAAAGCGAATCTTTACAATAAATGCTATAGTTATATGACAAAGCATGATGCCATCACTATCCTAACGATGCTGTTTTACTGTACATGTTTAGCAGTTATTTGAATTTTAAGCACTTACACTAGGATAGCTCTAAGTAAAGTTTAAAACTCTTCCACATCATAGGGACTTGCATGTCAAAGCTATCATTCTGCAATATAGGGAATAGTAAAGGAAGCATTAAGAAAAAAACCACACTAAATTCTACTGTTTAGGTATGTCAAACTTGTGCAGCATTTCCTGAACACTGTAAAGGAGTTAATGTACCTGGATGCAACACTACTGGAAACCGAGCTGCTTCTACTTCTTTTTTTCCTTCGTTTCTTTATTGTATTTCTTTTATGAAAGCGTAGGGCAGATTTATAATCTGATAAAATAGAACTTATGTGTTCTTCAAAGAAAGCAGAAAGACGCAAACTCATGCTGTAAATCTAAAAAAAGAAAAGCCAGTTAACAAGTAAGTTTTATACTTTTCCAAAGCATCACTTTACTTATCATTGAACAATAGCTGGAAAAGTAAACTGATTAATATGGAAATGTATTAAGGAAATTTACAGTCTATCTCAACAAATTTACACTAATCTATGTGTAGGTTTGCTTTAACTATTTTCATGGTTTTGAGAAGTATATTACAACTGAAGATCACAGACAAAAAGAAAAGTTAGAAAAGCCACGTTTTCAACTGCCTTTCCAGAATGCATCCCTTTATAGCTTCAGCAGAAACCACAGAGAGAGATCCTTAATGGTACTTTACTGTATCATGCCCAGGGTCAAGAAATCTAATTTTATTCTGTATCAAGTTGCATCCTTATATCCTATATTTGAACATCAGTCTATTCCTCTTATGGATGAATTGATACTACCAGTGAGTTGGTTGCAACAGGTACAATAAATGTATTAGAATTATGTAAATACACATTATTCTTTGGTTTTTTTCGCTCTAGCCTTGGATGATTTACAGAGAGACCCAATCAAACTCAGTTTAGATCACAACTAATTATTAGAGCACAGCTGCTATTAATTCCGGAAACAAAGAAAATGGGACTGAACAGCCTAGATACTTCAAGAGGGGACACGGCACCTTCTCAGAGTATGAAACACAGACGGTATCAAACAGTTGCCTACCTAATGACACACCAGACAAACTGAGTGCCAGACTAAACAGTAAGTGTGACAGATTCTACATGCATTATTGGAGAGGATATCCAAAGAAATTTCGTAAGAAAATATATAAAACCCCCATATAAAAATATATGCCTAATGTGCCAAGGGAAAAAAAAAGCTAATGGGTTTAGCTTTACTCTTCAAGTAAGCATCAGTGATGTAAAGTAACATGCTAAAAATATCACTGAATGACAAGTCAGAATGAAAACATCCCTGTTCAACAACATGTATTGCATGCACTGAAAGTACATAGGTTCTGGAATATTAAAATTCTTGACATCAGAACCTTCCACTTTTATTTTATTTAGAAGTAGAAAAGAGCTACAAGTTTACTACTATACCAGTCTGTTTGGAAGAAATGTGAAAAAATACAAAAATGTCAGAAGAATCTGTGAAACTACACAGACCTAAGATACTGTCAAGCATTTTCCTATCTTGGTTTGAGGAGATCAAGAGAATAAAGAAAAACCACAAAAGAACTCAGACCTGCCCCAAAAGCCCTGCCCTTTGATGCAACTGAAAGTCAAGAGACTGATTCTTGGGCAGCCCCAACAGCAAGTGGGATTGTCTATTACTGACTGAGGAGAGATCAGTTGTTCTTGCCAATCACCTACTAAGGAATTTGTCCCTGCGTTTTAAGACAATATAAGTCCTGATGATTAATTTGCTATTTAGAACAGCCAAACAGAAAAGCTATTAATAATTCTAGTCTAATACTTAATGCATGTTAGTAGAAGAAAAGTTACACAAAAGCCTTGAACATGCATAAGCATACATTTATAACTTTCACTGCTAACAGGTACTGCACCTACAAGTCAATTTGACAGAAAATATCAACAACTCTACCACTGGCAGGGCATTTCAGTAACAGCTCAATAAGAATGGCTTTCTAGGCTCATGCTTTAAGTAAACAGTTCAGTTTCCCCGAAATCTTAAGTGCTTCATTACAATCTCACTGCATAATGGTGAACAGCAGAGAGAATTTCATTATCCTCTGCTCTTTATACCTGGATATTTCAGCTTGGGACAACCTCCAAAGTGGAGGAGTTTGGGGCTCTGTGTGCGTTTTGAAAATCTAATTTCTTCCCCAAAATATCAGTTAAATTCCACTGTTGTACCCACAGTCATGTTTCTACAAATTTTTCTGTCAATATGGCTCTCCCTTTAGATCCACTTTCAAATACTTACTTTTGAAACAAACTGACAGCATATCAGAACTTTAGGGATTTAAACAGCATACACTCCTTTCCTTTAAAATACAAAGCTATACTGCTTTCTCAGAAATATTCATGTTTAAAGATCAGAAATAATTAAACTTGTTTTTAAACTAATCAATTACACTGTCTCTCCACTTTTCTGTCCTGTGTTTTTCAGATATAAGTATTCTTTCAAACAACAACAAAAAAAAGAAAATGAAGTCTTACCCTTGATCTTTTACTTGGTGTATAGGCCTTGGAATTGCTGAAAATAAGTCTCACATCTTTACATAACTCCATCGGTGACTCATAGTTGCCAGCTTCCAGTGTTTCTCTAACAGTAGCAAAATCCATAGGAGTGTCAATAATATCTCTATAATCCTGTTAAGAAATAGCAAAGTAATGTATTACAATTTTTTTCCCCCAAGCCTTAATGTATCATTTTCATTAGGATGCATTTGATAAACCTATTTAAACCAAACATCCTCTTTAAATAGGTATGGAAGACTGCTGAAGACATTTTGCTCCTTTACTCATACACAGCAAAACTCCTCACAGACACACTCAACAGGATCAAGGTTAGAAGTTAACCAATACAAGATTTAATTCATTTTGTAAACAGATTTACTGAAATACAGAGCTCAAATTTTTGTATCCTAAGGGTTATATTACTGACACACTGTTATGAAGACAACTGTGATTTCAAAGTGTGACTGCAAGCCTTCTGGGTGGCTTAACAGCTCAAACTTGGTACTAAGCCTAATACTGTTTTTAGATATTAGCTTTAAAATATGAAGTTTGAATATTTGAACCTGATCAAAGGTTTAGCACATCCCTGCTGAAACCTGAGCAGTTTCCCAAACGGAGACCTGGCAATATCAGAAAAGGAGTAATAAAATAATGAAACCTCCACAGGCTTAAATAGGACCCCGTTCAAGCCCATGACAGAACTTTTTTTCTAGGCTATGGAAGAAGCAGGAATATCCATATGACAAAGAGCTTAAATAACCAAAATTAACCAAAAAGTTAACTTAATCCATCAGAGCAAATAGAACCTGTGTGAGTGCCTCTGAATGTTGAACAGGTTTGTGACACCAGGGAGCAGTGTTTCATGCCAAGCCTAGTAAGGTGCTCTCTTATTAGTTCATTTGAGGATCTCAAACACAAAGGGCCACTTGTGGTTGGCCACAGCACAAAGTTCAGGTTATTCAAAAATCATGGTGCCTGAAAGCTGTGAAAGCCTCAGGACAGATGTCCTAGTGACTTCTGAAAGAGAAGCACTTCTTTTCTCTAATTGGGATGATTAATTTCCCCGAAGTTCATCACCTTAGAGTGGTATTTTAAAGAAAAACTTAAGATATGCTAGAAGAGCATGCAAAACCTTTCCTTTGTTACTTGAAGTAAAACTAACCTAAAAGGCTAAAAGAGATCCAAGGCAACAAGACTTCTGTGTTAAAATATTCTGTAGTTACAAATGGCTGCCCACTGCTATCTGAACTCCAGTGTAATAATCCAGGCAGAAAGCGAAATTTGGGAAGTCATTGTTACTACAGTTAACAGTTTACTACAGTTCTTCAGTGGGTACGTTTTCTGCATCAAGCCCAGATGACTGCAATATGAAAATTACTTTTATTTTTTATACTTCTGAAATGAAAACAAAAAATGATCCATGACAACATTTGTCACATGCAAGAACCAAACATATGCACTTTATATACGACCATTTTCCACTCAGAAAAGGAAAGACACATCTTAACTGCAAAAGCTGCAATTTACTCAACACAGGCACCCCTGAATATAAAGCATTTTGCAACTAAAACATTTAAGAGAGCAGAAGTACAATTTCTTTTGAAATTACTTTAAAAAGACAATAAACATTATTACCAGGTGACAACCAAGCACTGAAAAAAATTTTCTGTCAACAGAGCTGCCTGAAGTTTCAATTAAAAGAGTCAGAAAAATGGCCACAGCTAAAAAAAAAAGCCCCACCTAACAACTGGATTATAACCAGCCTTCCTGTTCTAAAATACTCACTGGATATTCAAGGAGATCCACTGGTTGTCGAAACGGTTCAGAGTCTTCACACTGGAAAATGAGATTCAGCAGCTCCTGGCATTGCTTCTTCCATGACTGAATGTCATATGACTGAGCTCTATTACGTAGCCGCCGCTTTGGCTGATGATCCTGAAATGACAATATTGTCTGGTATATATTAAATAAACTAGCTGTTTTTACAAAATCAAATGGAAAAGGTACCCTGCAGGACATAATTTCTAATTAATGAATTTGTAACATGCAGTAGCACAGACAGAAATGATTTTACATTGAACAGCTTGGTAGAACAACACATCACTTTAAGTTCAAAACTTTCTGAAAGCTGACATTTTACAATAATAAAAACATTTTCATTTCTAATTATTTATAGCACTATAAATAATAATAAAAAAATTGTTTTACCTTTCTTTTTCTAGTGGAAGTTCCTGGCACATTTGTATCTTTCTCTTCTTCCTTTGAGCAAGATAATGAGTCGCATAAAAAGGTTAAAAAAATATAAGCATATATGAGTAGGTGAGTTCTTTTATATTTCACTTATAATTTGAGTCTTTACAGTTCTATCCCTGTCCCTCTGTGAAGCATTTCATGTGACCATCAGTTTTGAGAATGCCTCAGAAGTCTAAGCATCTATATTCTCCAGTAAATTGTTAAAGCTCTCTGCACTAAAGGAGAGGAGGCTGGATTTTACCCAGTTTCCCAGTTAACAAAAAGAAACATTTGACAGAAAAGTACACCCCACTCCCTTACAGTGACTGAAAACGATACTTTCGTATCCAGTAGGAGACAGCGGTCCTGTTTCTCCAGTCTTTCAATGCCAATGTCTAAGACACAATCACTTACCTCATCAGAGTCAGACAACACTTTCTTCTTCATTGCATTGTACAATGGAATTATGTCATAGCAACTCTGGTCTCTGTGTAAAAAGAAATAAACACTAACATTTATTTTTGATCTTCACCTATGGAATCGACTGTATTTTGCCTAGGATAAAGAAAACGTTTATGAAGCCATTCCCAAATAAAACAATAAAGTGTTTAGTGCTATATGAATACTAATAGGACTGCAGTAATAAGAAAACCTAATCTTCTGCTCAAAGCTGTAACGTTATATCTGCACTCTGTGAAATATAGACCACTTAACAGTGTCAATGTTTAAAAATTAAAAATCATAATACTTTACCACGAATTTATTAGCATTAGAAAAATCTAATACTATACCACATAAAGGGCTTTGGGGGCCACCTAGCTTTGTAAAAAACACTACAGTGAATTTAGTGTACAAAGGTGCAGTTTAATTATTTAATGCATTAGCACCCACAATGTAAGACATTTGAAATGTTATGTTTATTTGTGTAAGGCCTAACACTGTTATTGTATAAACCTGCATAATTAAATCAGCAAAACAAACACCAATTTTCAATTCTCGTATAACAAGGCAAACTCCTACACAAAAGCAAGCCCAAAGGTGTTCTGCTATGTAGCAATACAAACCACCAGAAAAAAGGAGTAAACACTCAGCAACTCTACAGTGGAATCATAAACCATAATACAGGCCACTGCAATTATCGCTAGAACAACTGAGGGTGAAGGTGGAAAAAAAACCCACCAAGCACCACCACCCCACCCCTATTTTCTGCTGTTTAAAGGACTTCAGTAACTTAGAGACTAAGCCTTAGATTCTCAGAGGTATCTAGATATTTCACCCTCATTAGGACCAAATTTTAAAATGCTTTTCTGAATAGAGTTCAGGAACAATATACTTAAGAGTATGAATTACAGATATTGATTCTTATTCATGTATTACATTAACTGAAGCCTTATTTCTAGAGAATTTTTCTATAAAAAGTTAAAATAAATCATGCAGAATAAATAATATAACTAACCTGATATACCAGTAACATGAATTTGGCATCAAGAGTCTTTGTAGCAATTCTTAGTTGACTTAATTTAGTTCTGAAGTTTTAAAATTATTTTAAAGTTTCATAACCCCAAATAAAATAGAAGTTGCTGTTCATTCCAAAACTTTGCAGCAGTATATAGAGCATTTGCTTTTTATTCTTTGTATGAAATCTAGTTGTTTTCCAGTTTTGCTGAACAACTTGATTCTTAATGATCTAACAAATGACCAGAATATAACTGTGCCCATATACATATATAACTAAGCTGTGTTTTTTCATTCAAAAGAGAGGAAATTTATCCTCCTATATCAGTTCTTCATATATTTTTCTCCTATTCTGAAAAATATTTTAAATTACCCATGCATGATTATTTAACAGGTATACCTTTAAATTATAAAGCATTTGTATTTAATAAGCAAACCATTTTAGAATTTTCCAAGAAGTGGGTTTTTTTTTCCATTGTGTACTCTGACATTTTCCATTTGGGAAACCTCCATTTGGGAAGTATTTGATGAGATAGTCATCAAAGAGTGGAAATGTGACTGTTGGTTTCCAAACTGTTTCAAAATACCTCATTGCATCCAAATTATTGTATTGATTTTCCTATATATTTATTTACCCTTAGCCTTTGAAAATTTGTCCCATCCTTAGAAGATGTTCACAAGGAAATACTCTGCTAAATAATCCTTTTCAAATCAAATTCTAACAACACGGTTGTGTTATTGTTAGGCGGAACAAAGGATGTTTTATATGAGCAATAAGAAACTCTTCCATATGATGCTTTAGATATCTTCTTAGGGTTTTAGTAGAAGATGGCTCTGTAGCCTAAGAAGCATCCCACAGAATTTTAGGACCAGCTGATGATTTTGGATCCCTAAATACAGTACTGGAATGTGCCAATTTGCTGATATTGGTAGAGTTGCCCTGGGGTACATATCCCATGATGTACTTAGCAAACAGTTTACAAATTTAGCAAAAAGTTCCATAATGTTTTAAAAGCATTCATACTAACACTGAGTGGTTATCACTCTGGATTATCATTAACAGGTGACTGATCCTTTCTTAGTAAAAGAAAATTAAAAAATAACTTGCCTATGAATTCATCTTTGCAGGAATTTCCCATATTTAATGATTGAAAACTCAGTTCTAGTGCAGATGAATCATACTGAGTTTAAATGAAACCTATTGATTTTGGACTTTTGCAACATAAGGCAGTGCAGAATGTTACATATTTTGATAAAAACAGAGAAAGGAATAGAGAAATAGAATGGAAAAGTCTGTGTGATTTTTTTTCCTCTCTTTTATGCGAAGCTTGGCTAGTGTTTCAATATCTATTTGAAGTGTGGTCCCTATGATAAATAACTGAAGGTGTCTGTTGCTGTTTAACAATGTCAGAGAATTCCCTTCTCCCTGAAATTAATTAATTATAAACTGGAAATTTCAGTACTTTGTTCACTGTAGTTTTTTTTCTGATGGGTCTGCTTTGCAGGCTATATTGAGATCCCAGTACATCACAACTGGAAAAAAGGCTGGTCTAGTGCAGGCTTGGCCACCTGAACGTTATCAGCGGATTCGAGCAGGTTGTTCCAATTCCCTTCTGTGTTCTGACTCCTCAGAAGGACAGACTGATGGGTCAGGTTCCCAGTGCCCATTCTGTTATTGAAGGTCTGTCATGGCATTATGACAAATAACTCTGAAAGTACCTTCTTTTTCAAAATTATACTCTCTTTGAACAGTGCTGCATTCTTCAGGAATATGAGCTAGCAGACTTACTCATACAAGAGGTTCTTGGCTCCAGCACCAACTTTCAAAGCTTTTGAATGCTGTACTTTGAGAATTAAAAAGGAATTTTTAATGATTAAGGGAAGTGAATTAAAATCCTTCTGGTGATTTGAGTGAGTGTTTTCTTTCCCTCCCTTTCTTTCCATATTACAGTGTGTCTGTATTTACTGTTGTCCATTTCTTGTAATGAAAATGAGACTGTTTTAAGGAATGAAAGCTGAAATTGCTAAACTACCTACCTAAAGGAAAAATTGGATATATGGAAAATATTTGGACAGTGCTTACTCTTTAGAATTTATTGTTGTTGTTTTACTCATTTAGAAACTTTATTATCAGAACTGCTTTAGGAAGAGTCCCTGCAAATATGGTGGGTTGGAACAGTTGCTTCTTCGAAACTTATTCTTGGAAGCAAAATACAGTCTTCAGTGGGTCTCTTGTGGGAGAACACTCAAGTTTGTTGTTAAGGGGCTTTGTTTGTTTCTTTGTTTGTTTGGTTATTTATTTATTTGGGCTTTGTTGTTGAAGATGTTATTTTTGCTGGCAAAACTAAAAGCATGTACTCTATGCAAAATACACATTTTGCTATGAGGTTTTTTTTCAGGTAAAGCTGGGAAGTAACTACCCAGTCTCCGTATTCTCAGAATTCACAGAAGCTCTGTTTCCAGTTTTGTCTTGCCTTTTCCCACTCTTGCATATAATTTACTTCCATTCTTTAATTTTTAACAGATTAAAAGAAATCCTGAGCCAAAACCTCAGTTATTTATTGGGTGACTTTGAATGAAATTTGTGGTATTTTGTGCTCATCCATCAATAATTTCCAGCAATTTCTGACTTACAACTTTTTTAAAGTCAGATGCTTTTCTGTCAGTGGGGGCATGTAAGAATATATGTCATAGAATCTGTTTGATAGTTCAGCTGTGGTTGAATATGACCTCATCTCTGGTTAAATATCAGCAATGTTGCAAGCCACAGCAGAGAAAGAAAAGTTTTGGAATATATTAATTCTTCTTTCTGAATGTCAGGTTTTACTAGTGCAGCATCACAGTTCCTGTCTGAAATGTGATAATTGCTGTTTTACTCTTGCTAGATATAAGACTTCAAAATTATTACTAAGAGGTACTTAAGAATTTGTTGTGACCTTAAATTGTTGTGGCCTTTAGGCTAAAAAGAGTGATGCTACTTTTAATTTTATGTCCTAGAATAATGCTTTTCTGATAGCTTAAGTGTGATGAACAAGTACGTTAAGTGGACATTGGTTTAATACCTGTAACACAGCAATAACTACACTTTTTTTTTTTTTTTTAAAGGTGAGTAGAATGATTGCTTCATCTGAAGTTCTTACTCCTGCACGCCCTGCTCTGCCTGGAGTTTGGTCCTCCAAAGGAAATAATTGAGTGTTTATTTTGCACTAAGAACAAACTATCTCGGAAAAGCATTTCAAGAAGCAAAAGCTGGTAAGGCTGGAAGGGAAAGGGTCTGTGTGTTTGGCATGTTTTCCCTTGCTGGTTTTCCCGCAGGGCAGTACAGCACCCAGCGTGTTGTCCTGCCAGTAGCTCTGCCGGTGCCGAGGCTCAGCTCCCTCCTGGAGGGATCCCGACCTTGGCTGGGTTTCCCGGCTCAGGATTAAAGTGCGGTGCTGCTGGGCGAGTGCACCCTGGTCTGACCTCTCACATCTGAACGTCGAACTCTAGCTCCCTCCAGGAAGGAGCCATTCCCCAAAACCTCGGCTTGTCCTCACCCGCCACT
>JANZLP010000011.1:8706340-8717635 GCA_026930925.1 Chelictinia riocourii
AAGTGTATCGTTCAATATGACACTGTGCCCATCTCTTATAAAATATTGATATTCTGCACATCGCTGTAAGACTATTAAACTCATACACAAATGGGGAAACCCATTACTTTCTTTTGGAGGCTGCTGGATTGGCAGCCCTATTGCATAGGCATACTGCTGTGGATTGTAGCTGTTGTATGAAACTCCACAAAATGCTTTTAATCCATTTTATCTTGCAACTTAGCAAAGAAATGTTGCAATAAGAAACACCAACAAAGATCTGAAAAACTTAAGCTCTGGATTACCATATTGTGTTCTCCTGCTATTCAATGTGTCAGACAAAGGCAGTGGTGTTCAAAGTAGAAAAAGAAAAAGAAAAAAGAAACTGGTCACAGAAAGTGCAGAGCACAGAGTAAATAATATTCCTCCACATCCCTACTCTTTCATAGATTTGTTGTTAAAAGAGTTGCAGCAATTAGGCTTTTGTTAATTACCAGCTGTTGAAACAGATGTGTTGACTGTCCTTATTAGCCAACAGCTGGGACAGGAGAACAATTGATGCTCTCTAAAACCAACAGCCAGCTGCTTTGCAGTAATTATCTCCTATCGATAATACAGGTGATAAAGGCAGCAAAAAGGTTATGAGCTTCAATAACCAAGGTACTGTTATTGAATATCACTGGAATTTATGGTTAATTTTAGAAAATAAGTAGAACAGTAAGTTGCTATGACTGCTTCCTATCTGCATCGTGTCAAGGTCAAGCAATATGCAAATAATTGGGGAAATACAATCAGAAAAAAACCCCACAAGTTTGGTTTTGGGGGTTTTTTTGTTTTGTTTTTAACCCTCTTGTTATATTTCAAATGCCTTGCTGATCTTTAAGGAATGCTTTCTCTTTCAGGTGACTATGACTAGATGTTATTCATCATTAACTCAGTTTCCCCATACACCTTTCCTTGCATTCAATTTTACCACAAATTACTTTTTGGAATGTGCAGATGGCTATTCCTACCTGTTGGGAAATTTTATTATACAATATGTAATAAGATATGATAAACAAATTATTAAAGAGGGGGGCCACCCTTCTAGAGAGTTAGGTTCTAGTCTCAGGCATGCCATCAATTCTTAAGGAAATTCACTTCACTTCTTGGAATTCAGTTTCCCTAGTGCTAAAATGGGAGAACTATGTTTATCTTGATCGATCACTTTGTGATTGATGACTTTAACATACTATTCAAATGTAAAGTAATGCTTGCATAATACATTACTGTAACAGGGGAAAAAATGCATGCCTTTGTAGTATTGATATATGTCAAAGGTTTTAAAATTAATAGTTCTTTTAGAAGCATAGGGTCTGACTTCCATGAATGGGACCTGCAAGCATAACTGCTAATATCTAAATGGAGTATATCAGCATAGGTAGTCGGATGGTTTATATTTACTTTTGCTTCTGCTTTGATTTGTATTTTCTCATCTCCATACCCTATCAAAGTGCATTAAAAGAAAAGCAATGCAGAGATTTTAAACCATTTCTATTAGCTGCTCAGTTCATCTCAAGCCAACAAAAGACATGTCTACAAGAATCTACAACCATGTCTGTTCACTAATTAGTCTGCACTTAAAGACACTGCCTTACTGAAAACAAGGATTAAGGCTAGCTGAATACTCTCCTTTTCATAGACCTCCCTTATGTCTCTGTTGGGTCATCATAAGCAGCTTGTTCTCTGAGCTTTAAGTAGGGAAGCTTGACAATCAGTTCTGGGCTCCTCAGTAGGCACTGGGACAATTAACCGGAGCTACCAACATTTTAAGGGACATGTAAAGAAATCAAGTAGCCAAAATGTTTCAACAACAGGGATGGGTAAAAATGTATCATACTGCCATGGCAGCTATGTTTTAAGAAATATACACTGCAGGATACATTATTTTTTATTTTGAAATAAAACAAAACGATGTAATTCTCTGTTCCCACTTCAAAAGAAAAAAACCACCTCCTTACAGCAAGAAAATTTAAACAGATCCTTGTACACACATCCTCACATCTATTAACAGGAATCCACAGCACACTATAAAAGAAACAGACAACTTGAACCTAGTTGTCAGTTTTCTACTTTTGGAAGTACACTAAAAAAGATAGGAAAAGGAAAGAAGTAATGGTTTTAAGCAACGACTTTTCATATGCTTTTCATTCTTTCCTTATTTCTCCAGCTGCTTCTCTCTACCTTTGCAGTGTTTTCAGGCCGTTACACTGCGTTTTCCCCTGGAAGGCAAAAACTTGGCTCTTTGCCTTTTGTTTGTCATCCATGAATGAGTTGGGGGGCCGGACGTCTTGGGGAGATGGGGAAAGTGGTTTAGTTTTGGTCTCACTCTGCTTTGGTCTACCAACAGAAAGTTAACATTTAGACTGTGCCAATGAGGAACTAACTTCAGCAATGGACAGTATAGGGCTCCTCTGCCTTAGGAAGAGATCCGGAGAAAGGATTGTATCCACTGTGGAAAGATATGAACTAAATTCAAGATAGAAACCAGGAAATTCTTCAGAGCTGGTGTTCTGCATGGGTTTCTGTGGCAGAAACTACCCCAAACCAAGCAGGAACTTGAAGCCTTGAAAAAGAAAATGACGGTGAACATTGTTTCACCTCGGCCAAGACATACTCTAGGAAACTTTCAAACTGCAAGGGCCTCCTCTGCCTAAATCCTGCAGTTGGGATGGCCAGTTCAAGCCTGTGAATTAGTCACAACTGGAAGTGTATCTCTGCAGAACTAGCCAGCAGCCCCTACTCTGAGAGCAGAAAAGCACTCAGGGTGTGTACTGCGTGGCCACTGGCATGCTGTCAGAGAGCTGAAAGCACCTGAACTTTGGTCTCGTGTCTTGCAACAGTCACAGTCTGGTAACACACAGCTTCACCAGACTCACCAACTCATTACAGCAACAATTCCCAGCTGAAAAGCAGACCCAGGAAGATCTGAATTAACACATGAAACAGACACATTCCGTCTGCTGAGCTCCTCGCGAACCTCTACTGCACCAGGGCCACAGCAAATCTGTCCCAGTGAATTTAATCCAATATATTTCAATACCTTGGTATCTATCTTGCTAACAAAACCTACCATACATAACCTGGAACCAACACACAGTGCATTTCCCTTTGTATTTTGTTTTCAAATAAAACATCTGGAGACAACACAGGCCAGTTCCCTGAGAACATAAAGTTGAAGACTGCTGCCTGAAACAAAACTTTTCTGATATCTCATAAAATCTTTGTAAATGTGACAATCAAGCACTCAAGAAAATTCACCTGGCAACAGCTGCATTGAAACAAAGTTACTGCAGCAACAAGTAACGTCACGGTGTTAATAATTGACATGGAAAGAATGAAAAGGTGAGCAAGGGATAAAGAGGACAAAAGAAAGATTTCAGTATAAACTTCTGCTAGTAAGTAATCAATCAAAATTAAGATTGAAAGAGTCGGTATGAACATTATAGTGAAAACTGAAGGTGAGACATTGGTTTCTCATTTATTTAGCTTCTGCTTAGCCTGGCTTACATTGCCTCCTACATGCTCCTTTGCTCAGTGTATTAGTTGCACAGGTTGTATGTATGCTGCTCTGCTGGTGCCAGGCCAGGTGGCTGTTTTCCATCCAGTGTGCTCCTGCTCTGAATCCACATCTCTTCCACTTCTGTCCAGGCAGGAGAGGGTCCTCCCTGTTCAAACCAGCTCATGAAATTGCAGTCAATTCCCATGTAGGTCAATGGAACCTGTCTGCAGCACATCCATGATCACTGCTGCCACTTTTTACTTTTCTGCCTTCTCTCTCCATCAGCTCCGGCTCCCACTTGCTAGCCCTTTCTCCAGTTTGGGAAACAGGACCCGTGTGCTTTCCTCATCCTTCGTTCTCCTCGGCTCCTGCCCATGAAGCCTGCGATGCTGTCAGGGCAGCACTCCCCTGGACTAGAAGGATGCCAGTAGGTTGGTTGCAGCCATCTGCGCTGCTTTTATGGAGTTAAATTCACACCATTTAGGCATTCTGTCTGTGGGGAAGGGCTCTGCCAGTCAGCAGCAGCATCTCCAGAAAGACGGGATGCATGCAGGACAGGGCAGGGACCAGCACAACGGTCCTGGCTGCCCACGCTGCAGGGAACACCCTTGGCTCTGCACTGAGGATTAGTGTGGGCCAAGGACCCTTCCCTGCTGGTTCCTAAAGGTCCCCTCAGACCTGTGCCTGAGTACAGTCCTGCTTCCCTGCAACGCGTATGCGGCCTCCATTTGTGGGCTTGAACCCATGCTTGAAATGCAGTGCACACATAAGCTTTATCCTCAAATTTATGTCGGCTGTCCAAGTTTGAGATTTTTTTTTTCCACTTTCTGTTCTGTCAACCATCTAAAAAACTCCTAAGTACTATAAAAATAATAACTATTCTTAGTTTATTTGGTGCATACACTTTAGGAAAGTTGCCAGTATTCATGTACTCAGCTGCTTCTTATTCTCCACAAGATTATTCGCTCTTTGTCCTTGTATACATAAATATTATTGCTGACCCACTTCTCCTGCATCCTGCAAGAAATGAATCTTCTAAAGTGCCTTGTCAGAGTGGAACTGGACAGACATGGAAAACCAGCTGGAAAACAGCCAAAATGAATGTGATGGTAGATTGTTTTTCCAAGGCCTTGGCAGAAGGTCCCCCCAGAAAAGGGCTGGCAGGAAGGTAATGCTCTATGACTGCTCCCTGAGTGCACTTCACATCTCAAGTGCTCGCTAATTTAGGTTTTGTTGGAACTGCAGATGGGGAAATGAGATTTGTGGGGGCTTTCATCCCTCATCCATCTGCAGTAATGTAGAGTACTAAAGGTTGTTCAAATTAGCAGAAATAAGGATGAATTCTTTCCCTAAAATTGCACAAAACAAAGGAGAAAGCTGCTCAGAAGTTTGGTGTCAGCAAGAAATGCAAGCCTACTGGGCTTGACATTGTTGAGCCTGATTTGTTTGCAATATCTTGGGCTGAAATTACAGGTGAGGTGGAAGGCTGGGCACCGACTGAAACCTGCCTGGATTCCTGCTCATCAGAGCCACTGGCTTCAGCAATGGTGGGATCTTTAAAGACACAAGTAGAAAATGAACTCTGGCACTTCTTACACAATGTGGCTCTAAGTTTAAGGAATGATGAATGATTTAATACAGAGCATGAAAGATGTTTTTACCTCCAGGTTCAGTTATTGCAAGTCAGATGACTGAGCTACATCAGATGATGAACTTCACAGGAAAATGTTTTTCTTTTCAAAGGTCCTTCATACTAGGAATTCATGGAGGGAATCAAAGCAGCCACAGATACTAACAAGCAGTCAAGCTTTAACTAAAGGGCAGCAGTTTGTGACTTCAACTAAAGGGCAGCAGCTTAGAAGAATGGACTTTTATACTGCTTTGGAATTATATAGGTATATTTAGATTAAATGGCATGAAGGAAGATTTACTCAGCTCTGTGGGTTTGGGTTTTTTTGCTGTCACTTATAAAGAGATGGTACAGAAATCATTCTGAAACCAAGGACAGCCACACCTTTCTGCTTTCCTCAACATGCCACAAATCTGTGAAGGCAAGAATCAAAACCTTTTTCAAAATTGTTCTAGCTCTGTCTTTTCCCAAGAACGTGCTTTAACACCTGCGCTTTGTACTAGGTTCAGAGTAATTCAAGTTAAAAGAGAAAAAACTTTATCTTGGGATGTTATCTCTAAGATCTGACTGTGGGGAAAGCTGTGAAATGCTCTGAATGTAAACCTCTTGCCACAGTCAAGGTTCTGGAAAGAATAGAGTCCTGCCTGAAAATAAGTTTGTTATTGGGAGACTTCGGTGAGATTTACAAAACCTCCAAAGCCATTTTTGCAAGGAATAGGGTGATCTTGACTAGGAATGGCTTGACCTGTTGAGCATGTAGAGGAGTCAATAGTATGGCCAACCCACAACTGCAGGCATTCACACACAACTGAGAAAGTGTACCCTGGAGTTTCCTTCTGTGGTTAAACTGATACCTTAAAAATACAGTGGCTTCTAGGATGTACATGGAGAATCAGGCTCCAAACAGCATTATCTCATATGCTTTCAAGCTGTGTCTGGCCAAGATACTTACAGGCTCTCAGCCACCACACCGAGTGCCATTACTCAACAAGTGGAAAAATCCTGTACTTGCATCACATTACTTTGGCCATTTTATATGTTTTAGAGCCTTTAAGTTATCTACTTTCTCTTGAGGTCTGCAGTGGGAGATCAGCTGATGATACTCTGTAGCTCTATTGAAGCTGGAGCATTCTGTTTTCTCTACTATTTATCTTCTTCTTTTGCTGCTCCCTAGCATGATGGTCACATTTCTACCAAGGAAGATAGCTCAGGACCGTCAGAGCTTTTAATGACACTCTAAACCAGTAATTTTCAACATGTTTTGATACTTAGAATTTTTAAAAAGTCCTAAAGATCCCTTTAGAAATTTCAACTATGTGGATTGTTGGAGAGTCTATGTGAATTTACTACTTCTTAGCAATGTTTCAGAGAACCCAGAGAAATAACTGATGGGTAGCAACAACTCACAGACCAGAAAACTTACAAAATGCCTCAGACAGACTGCTCCTTTCAGGTGACAGATGAAGCTGTCTTAACCACTTTTTCAGCCCTGAACATAATATTCCATTTCTCCAGGGTTTTTTTCCTATGCCTGTTGCATCTTGCTATACAAATAATCTTTTATTCTATAATTCTATAATTAGAATCTTCTTTGTCCAAGGTTGTACTTTTATACTTCTGTTTTCACATACTTGCAAGCCTTGGTTTTGTGTGTTCTTTGTTACCTTAGCAGCAGTAAAGTTCTGTTTAATCTTCCATGACGATCTGGCATAACAATGAATCATTCTCACCATGAAATCTTTAGAAACTACCCTCTGCCCCCCATAAATCTACATTTTCAACTGCAATCTTAGAATGCAGTGTTTCTGTACCTCCTGTAAACATGGAAAACTGCTCATAAACCATTTTAATGACGTTTTTAATTTATTAAATTTCTTCTACTTAACTAAATGTTTGTGCCATTTGGTCTTCAAGCCTCTAGAACTGTACAATAGAAATAGAGTTAAAGGTGTGGCCTCAGGACATTTACCAGCAGCAGCTGCAGGATGGAGGGTGATGGCCAGTCTTAACCTGTACACCACCTGAAAGTGCAAAATGTCACATGGTGTTGTGGGATAGGTTTTACCCTCCACAGAGTAATAGTTCACTGCTTAGGAGCCATGTAAAGTAAGAGGCTGCTCTACAAGCTTTGAAATCTTCAACTTCTCAGTCTAATACTTCTTTTACCTAACTTTCTGGATTACTTCCACAACAGAACTAGTTTCTTTGTGTGTATGGAAACACTAGCAAAGGAAAGAAATGAAAAAGCTGTCTGGATTCTCAATGCCCATGCTACATCAGAGCTGATACTGAGAAGTTACAGGCACAAGATTTTTAGCCCAAAATATTATAAAATTACTTATAAAAATTGAAGATTACAAGAAAATTCACTGAAATACAGCTTGAGATTGTTCAAAATCTGTTTCAAAGGGTGTTTGAAAGGGCACATTAATTAAGTTGCTGCATTCGTGGTCAAGTAGTTGAATGCAGGCTGGAAGCTCCCTGCCTTGTCTTTGACGGTGTCTCTAAATATGCGTGGAATAAAGATGCTGAAGCGTTGGCTAGAAGCTGTGTCAAGTGTGATGGATGGAAGATCTCCATGAGCTCTGGCACTTCAGCTCAATTTGGGTCTCTCAACTCCGGCCATGAGTTTGGCTGCTCAGGCTCTGTTTTGAAGTTCATGCTGTAAGAACCTACTGACCCAAGGGCTACAGGAACAAAAGGGAGACTCTAAAAACAATGAAAAGAAAAATGTACATTGGCTTGGCTGACTGGGGAACAGTTTGGGGCATTTGAAATGGAATAGTGGGTTTGGATTCTTCTAACGGGTGCTGGTTTTACTTGCTTTTACCTTTCCTACCACCTCTTTTTTCCCATAGCTTTTGAGAATTTATGCAGCTTAGTACACTTCCAAGTGAACTGAAATGGAAGTTGTTTGTTTTCCATATGGGAAAGGAGACCAGATTTGTGGTATTTGGAGCTGACAAAGTAGAAGACTCTTACAAGGAGAGGAAACAACCTTAAAAATACCTTAGTTTTTACAGTCCCATTAGAATTTCTTAGTTTTCTTATTTTCACCTCATGCTTTTTCCAGTTAGTGCCATTGCCACATGGTTTCTCTAGGTTACTGGTTACGTGTCAAGGCTGTCTCTGAGAGGTAGGAGCATCCTCTTATTCTGTTTAGTGAGAGTTAACAACATTCAGCACCCTTCAGAATCAGACTTTGCTATCTTTTTTTCTGCTTTGCTGTATTTAAGAAATACACTAGAAGGCAGGAGTTATTAATATTATAATTTAATCCTATATATTAATGCTGTTACAGAATCAAATACAACCAGTTCCAGTGAGTTGCCCTTATTTTATTTGTTTCATATAATAACAGTATGGCCAAACTAGAATATTAAAAACAATACTTTTTGTAGGTATTAAATAGAGAAGTGGGAAGTAAACACCTCCATCTTTTAAAGAAAACTTAGAGAAACACAGGAAAATATCTTGTCAGAAATAATCCTGCAGTGTGAAGGAAATTCACTGAGTAAGGTAATGGGGATTTTCCAGCAGATTCCATTAATTACTCACCTATCACGGAATTTTAACAAGTTGCTTGGAGTTACCGTACAAAACAACATGAAAAAAGTTTGCCTCCTTTGCTCCTTTTGCACGTCATTCAGTAGCAATTAACCAGTAAACACTTGTTGGTCACTGGCCTGTGGTTCCACAGTAAGAATTGCGCTCAGATGAAGACAGGAGCACTGAAGCCAGAAAATCTTAATCTTTGTACCTAAGTTTACTCCGATGAAGTTTACTTTTTTCAACAAGCACTCTCATGAAAGCAAAGTAATGCATAGTTATAAATCTCTGCATGACTGGTACCTGAATTCCCATTACAGGACTGGACTTTGTATTGCTGATACTGAGCTCTGCTCCAGAGGAGTGTAAAGTGAGCGGAAAGCTTCCCAATGACTTCCATGAGATATAAATCAAGCTCAAAATGAGCACTGAGCATCCTGATTATTTTTTATGGCTCCTGCTAGGTACCTTCCACAAGACCCGCAGGATTTCAAAACAAATGATCAATATTAAAATGTAAAGAAAGCTTTAAGGGCGCATTTGGCAGCACGTCAAGGTCTGCACTGAGTCTGGATGGTCGAAGTTCACTGAGGGCGGTGGCGATGCAAAGGTGGGAAGGAGGCTGGCACCATGCGCTTCCCTGTTGGGGTGGAATGGTGGGAAGGGAGAGCTTAGTCAGAGGGAATGAGTAACCATCTGGCTGCGTGCGGGAAAGTAAGAGGATGAGGGTGACGACTGTAGGAACGTGTGTAAGGCTGCCGGCTACGTGGTTCCGAGTCTTTAACTAAAGACAGGCCGTGTCCTCACAGCCCCAAAAGCTGATGAGGGCCGTAGGGATTCCCCTCAGTCACTTGCAGATGAGCTGACCGATGAAGGGTTATTTGGGGTTATCTGCTTATCCTGTTGATTAATAACATCTGTTCCACAGCTGACAGTATTGAGAACTGTACATCTCTACCAGGGAGTGAAAACAGACAGCGCTGTTTAACTCCTTTGAGACGTATGGGGTAGGAAAACGCTCTCTCCCACCTCCCTTGCATCATCCCTTTTGCCTGCCCTGACAGGAATGCACCTGTGTGGTCTGTCCAGCGCCATTTCCCACTCCTTCGCCGCTGTAAATGGCGGCCAGCAGGGCTGGACTCTGGCCGGGCAGAGTGGAAATGGAGGCTCCACGCAGGGCAGGAGTGCCAGGAGCGGCCAGGCAAGGCCGAGGTGTCAGGGAGGAGCAGCCCTGATGGCGGCGGGGGGGGGGATGAATTTAAGTGCGTTCGCTGTTTATCGTGCACTGGGGCCACCTTGACCGAGGGCAGCGCACCTGGGGGAGGTTGGCACAAACCCCTTCTCAGTCTCTCAAAAGCGAAATGGCTGCACTTGGCAGCCCCGGGCGTTGGGGGCAAGGCTGCCTGAAGCAGGCAGGCTCCCGGCTTAGCTCGGTTTTTCTGGTGAAGCACGACCCACGGAGGGCGCGCCGTCCCCCGCCCAGGGATGGATCTCAACTTCAGTTTTACTTAAATCTGCAGCATATTTCCCTTTTTAAGCGTTTGATCTCCTTTCTTCTGCTAGCCACTGAAACCTCTCACCATGAAGTGCAGCTGCGAATGGCCCAGCTCTTGCATCCTGTGTAGCTGCAAAGCCTCTGTCCAGACAATAGACCCTGATACCATGTCCCTAGAGGAGCGCGTAGCCCTCCTGGACTCTGGCTTCCACCCCATACTCTCTTTATCTCACGGTGAGTAGATTGCATGTTATAATGTGGAAGAGGATCCCTTGCTGTGCCGCTGCCCTCCTTGCTCTTCCTCCTTACACGCGAGGGGGTTAAAAACATCCTGACAGAGTTGTAAGTGTGTTTCTAGAGGATAATGAAAAATGTCCAGTGACGTTCTGCCTGGTAACCAGACACACATCTTCAGTCCAAGGACGCAGCCTGTGGAGATTTCTGAGCCTAGGAAACCATGTTGTGTCTCGGCCTGCGTCCGAGGCAGTTGCTATCTCTAGTTTAATGTAAGCTTAGGGCACTTCTTCAGGATCTGCTCTCTGCCTTCTGCAAGGAACGCTCTCATCCTGGAGGCCTGCAGAATAACTATCGTAAGTTCCTGTTAAACCCCTGTCCTGGTGGGCTATTGAAAGACTCAAAATCTAACGCTGACTTTGACAGGCTGTGGGGCAGTTGCTTGGTAGATGACTAGCGCCCACCTTGAGTGTGAAATCACTGTTTTGAGTCTAAGCTCCTACTTAAACATCGGTGGCCTTCTAGATGTGCTTTGGTTGCTTTATGAACTATGCTCTGTGGAATGTGAACACTTAGTTTCTGTTTAAATAAATGATGGTGGTGGCTGCAGCACTGCTAGTGTCTTTAACCATGGAAGAGCAAGAATGTGCACTAAGGAGTTTTTAAGTAGGTTAAGGCACAGTGAGGAAAACACTTTCTACTGTGCAACTAGGACAGCATCTCTCCAAAAATACTTTCATTGTTAAAAAACAAAGTATAAGCTCACCTCTGCTCATTAGATAACGATGCAGTATAGCTTTTGGAAAATAATTCTAAGCAAACATTTAATGACTTGTTTTTGGTTTGAACCAGGTGGAGGACTAATTG